>JAOXYH010099114.1:0-10584 GCA_028566455.1 Botula fusca
TTCCCGTGTCCAAACTTTTGGCATTTGAAACAGCGAGTCGGGTTAGGTACGTATGTGTCAACTTTTTTCCTGTAAGGACCAACGTAGATGTAATCTGGAACTGATGTGGTTTCGAAAGTCAAAAGGTAGGTATTTAGTTGAATAATTTGGTTGTCTTGTTTTTTTGTGAATCTTTTAACTTTTGTTACGTGCTGTGGTTTCAATTCCTCGCAAATTTCTTCTTCGGATATGCCGGACAAGTCTCGATCCCTATCTCTAATGATACCTTGACAGTAATTTAGAGTTCTATGCGGTGATGCCGTGATTGGTTGGTCTATGATAGACTCAAGTGAAAGGAGGTTTCTGGATTGCTGTTGTCTGGAGCATTCTATCAATAAACTGCCACATTTCATTTTTGTTACGTTCTTCACATCACCTGCAACACTTTGAATGGTTTTTTGAATAACAAAAGGTGAAAATTTGGCCAATGGTTTCTCTGAATTTTGACTGCTTAGAACAATAAATCTTGGAAAAGTGTCCGAATTTCTGTTTATAAATTTTGTAGTTCCAATATTACAGTCTTCTTCCAAATCACTACATGTATATAATTTTGCCCTTGAAGCATTATGAAGCTTTAAGTGAGTTGATGTAGGCACAGACTGCATTGGTAAACCCTCCTCTATGCTACCTGACAAATTTGAACCCCTTTTATGTATTTTTCGACATAAGAAGCATAGAGAAAAAAGCACCAAAACTGTAAAAAAAATATAAATGATAATAAATGTATAACACTGTTACTAGGGAAATGCATCCATTTCAAATGTTAGGTTTATTTAAAGGAGAAGGTTCACTAACTATGTGAAATGGCCTCATTTTTTATGAAAATAAAATTAGCTTGTCAGTACAATATGAGTTGTTTTTCTTAAACATCAAACCCCCAACTGTAACTGAAAAAAAAAAAATATTACGTTTGTTATTGTTTTTATCTGTCGGCAATGATGTCAAACAAAAAGCTCAATTCGTGTGTTTTCTCATTTTTGTTCAATTTTCAACCATTTGCTCCCGAAATTCGATATCAGCGCAGCCGTCGACAACCTTGAAATTTTGAAAAAATAATCATCGGATCTGTCCCATTGATCGTATAGAATATGACGGTTGTCGATGTTTGCGCTCTAGTTTAAAATCGAAATTTTCCGATCGCGAACTACTCAATAATTGCCGGAAACTGAAACCGGATGACGCTTCTGTTGTTTACAATTTCCATAGAAACGAGAAGCGGAAGTAACCAGCCGGACTTCCTGACAAGCAGACGTTCACAAAGAAGAAGCAGACGTTCAGTATATTTTACTGTTTCGTGAAAATCGTTGTAAAACTCAGGTAATAATAAGTGTAGCAGCATTCTAAGGACAATTTTCTCAGGTACCTGCCGAAGTGCAATTAATTGCAGACGTCAATTCCACGGGCACCTGTTCCTAAGTAAATATACCGGAGAATGAGAGACATCATGACATTTATATTTAGTAATTTTCGTACAAATGTACTAGTACCTGTGGTGAATTCAATCTTGACCAATCATGAAACATGCCCAAACCATAAATGATTACATCTTCAGAAGTTAGAATAGTGATAAATACATCCCCTATTTTGATTTATAGTTCTTCTAAAAAAAACATCTACCAGTCTACATGTGTCCTGTCTTAACACTCATCAATAGGGGACAAACAGCTACATCCCGCTTTTCTCCAAACTAGACCCAGATTCTTCTTCTATATGGTGGATGCATGGCGTTTCCGATACCATCACACTGGTCTAATTATGCTAACATAAACTTTGATAAAGCACAATCTGAATGTTTACATGTATGCCATTAAAGCATGAAGCCCTTCATGTTTACCAAACATTCCCAGTAGTTTAGTTTTGTCGTCTGCATTAATGTATTGTTTTCATACACGGTTCATCGAATATTTGTGTATGATGAAAGAAAAGCATATTTTGCCATTAATTTTTACAACTGATGAATGTTTGTTTCTGTATGAGGTCAGTTTAAGAAACCAAGTGAATGTGAATAAATTGTTGTTTTTAGCTCACCTGAACTATAGTCGGTGAGCTATTGCCATCACTTTGCGTCTGTTGTTGTTATCGTCCGTCTGTAAACTGTTTAAAAAATCTTCTCTGAAACTGCTAAATGTAATTTGACGAAGCTTGGCCACAATCATCCATGGCATGTCTAATTTTAAAATTGTATCCGCCATGACCGTCACTAAAAAAACATGGTCGCTGTTACTATAAATAGAAAAAGGGGTAAATGTGCAATTTTTTCATTAACTTTAACTAAATTTTGAACATAAAGGGTGCTTATACGGTAAACATGGTGTGCCGAGGTGATTAGCTCACCTGACCTATGGTCGATGAGCTATTGCCATCACGTTGCGTCCGTTCTTTGTTGTTCATCATCCTCCGTCTGTAAACTTTTAAAAAAAATCTTCTTCTCTGAAACTACTGAACATATTTGACAAAACAAGGCCACAATCATTGTTGACATATCTACTTTCAAAATTGTATCTATCATGACCGTCGCTAAAAAACATGGCCGCCGTTACTATAAATAGAACATAGGGGAAAAAATGCAGTTTTTTGCATTTTTTTCATGAACTTTGACTAAATTATAAACATAACAGGTGTTCTTATGGTAAACATGATTTGCCGAGTTGACCGGTGGGGGTTTGGGTAGGACTTTTTTCGGGATGCCGGGTTTGGTCGATTTAAGCCCGGGATTTCGGGAAAAACCTTTTCGGGATTAAAAAATTCTGCATTTCGTGATGGGGGATTGGTCATTTTATAATTTTGGGAATTCGGGATTAGGCATTTTTAATTTCGGGATTCCGTGATCAGACCCCCTCCCACCAGTGATAATGAAATATTTGTCCGGGCGGCCATTTTTACCGATTTTTTAAAATGTCTCTCCGATTTCAATTATATACGGTATAGGAAGGAAACAGGGTATCCCGAGTTGAATAGTAATGACGGAATTTTTGTCAGGGCGGCCATTTTGATTTTCAAAATGGTCGCCATTTTTACCGATTTGTAATGTTTTTCCGATTTCAATCAAATTTGATACATTTCTTTAACAGGGTATACTGAGTTGAATGGCAGTGATGAAAAATTGATCTGATCTGCCATTTTCAAAATGGCTGCCAATTTCAGATCATTTGTTACTCTTCATTGCATTCCAATGATCTTTGGTTTTCATAGAAAACATGATATCTTGAGCTCAATAAAGATTATGATAATTTATTTTAACTTGTTGATAATGGCATGAATGGCGAACCCCTGGCCAAAGTTTTCACTTTTGCTAATAAAAATGACGAGAAATACTTTTATTGATAAGGCTTGTCAGGTGAGCGATTCAATGAGCCTCTTGTTAGCTTATATAACTATAAAATCTTAATTGTTGATTTTTTCATCAATATTCTATCCTACATGTATACTTTTTATATATTACAGTCGAGTAACCAGTTGCAGCGACTAAAGATGTTTTGATGGATTTTGGTTTAATCTACTTGATGGCTGAGGCTGACATTGGCTGTTCTTATTTTTTATGATACTGTACACATACCTTGGAAGAATGGAACTCATCTGACAAATGAAGTGTATGTTTCATCATTTTTTCAGTTCTTTAATTATGTTTATTATGAATATGTTTTGAGACAGTATTATCTGGTTTTGATAAAAAGGTAGTAACTTGATGCATAAAGATATAAATACATCAAAGACACATTTTGAAAGAGTGATATAAGTGCAGTATTGAAGATACATGTACAATTTTATAAATTGATAATTGACATTTGACAATGACATTAAAACATTGCAGTTATTTCCAAATCACTAAGATTAAAAAATATACCAAAATTAAATGCAGCACATCTATGACAAATCAATTTTTCCTATAATTGCATCAAGGGTTTAGCTGAGGATCTCTTTTATTTACATGTAGGTGATCTCTCTTTTAGTCTTTAGTCATTTTTTAATAGTTTTGATGTTTGCTTTGACTGTTTTGAATAATATTCACTGTAATGTTATATAACACAATAGGGGGCTTTGAGATACTATTTCTTTTTATGCATAATTACAGGTTGGCAGAGGCAAGACATATGATAACTGTTTGTGATGTCAACCAATGCAAGTAAGTTTAGAAAGTTATCTATAACAGCTCTTTTTAGCTCACTGAAGCTTTGGTCACTACCAGATGTGTAAACAAAAAACAAACCAACAATTACCTTACCAAAAAGAATATCAAACAAAATGCATAGCACTTTTTTTTTCAGGCCCAGTGAATAAAGTAGTTCAAAGTGTAGGCTGTGGGGATACACGTACATTTACGTTATCGCTCCTTCCATGTGGCAACCTAACGGTGTACAATGCTTAGCCTAAGCATCAACATCAATGTGGAAGCTTACACTTTGTGTACTTTCCAGAATATCTTTTTTTCAGCCACAGAGAATAAAGTAGTTCAAAGTGTAGGCTGTGGGGATACACCTTCCATGTGGCAACCTAACGGTGTACAATGCTTAGCCTAAGCATCAACATCAACGTGGAAGCTTACATTTTGTGTACTTTCCAGAATATCTTTTTTAGGCCAAGAGAGAAAACAAATACAAAATGCTTAACTTCAGGTGGGACGTTACCAAATCCAAAATTAAAATTTCTCAAAAAGATTTTGCACAGTGGTAGAACTTGATAACCTGCATCGGGCTATGATACCAAAAATGGCGGGAAAATTACAAAGTCATATATGAAATTTGAGGCATATCTTTTGCTGTAACTTGAAATTGATACACATAAATACATTTTTAGGAAACCAAAAACTAACACAATACTCCAGAGTAAAACCGGAATGTTATGATATATAGGGTTATAGGGGTATAGGGGTTATTACCATTCGTTTAAGCGAAATATTTGGGCTTAAATGAAATTGAGTGAAAAAAGTTGTTTTTATGATAACGTCACATACATTTCTTGGACGTTGCTTGTACGTTATGACCGATAACTCTTGACGGAACGTCATTTGGTAATGTCCCACCTTAATTGTGTAATGTCAATTTATTGGGAAATGTCTGTTAACCCTAAAAATAGCTTTTATATCAAATCTTACACTTATTATGTCTCCCCTTCAGTTGGTTACCTGTGACCTTGGACTTTGTCTTCAATGTCAAAACTTTTTAAAGCTTGTCTGGGTCATAACTTTTTTGTCTTTCCACATAGGCCTGAGATATTGTCCCCCGCCGCAACGCGGTCGGAGGGACATGATAATGGTCCCCGTCCGTGTTGCCGTCTGTCCGTGCGTCCGAACTTTGTGATCGCAACTCCTCTGTAACCACCGGGCAGATTTTGCTCAAATTTTGTACAAATGTTTGTTACAACATGTAGTTTTGCATAAATGGTCCACCATTTTGATTCGGATGATTTTACGGGAGTTATTGGACTTTGCCCGTTTTTGGACATTGACACAATAGGAAAATTTTGTGATCACAACTCATCTGTAACCGCCAGGCGGATTTTGCTCAAATTTTGTACAAATGTTTCTTACAACATTTAGTTTTGCATAAATGTTCTACCAATTTGATTCGGATGATTTTACGGGAGTTATTGGACTTTGACTGTTTTTTTTCATTGGAACAATATTCAAATATATGCTGCGGCGGGGGACATATGGCTACACGTAGCAATCTTGTTAGAGTTTAAGTAGAACATATGAAGGTGGTGTGTCATGTACCACAGTTGGTTAACTGGACCCTGTCCCCAAGGTTAAAAAATGGTTAAAGCTTATTTCTTGTCCAGGCCAGAAATTTTTTGGCTTTCAACATAACCCTTATTTATTTGGTATGTAGGTAGGACATAATTATGAAGGTTGCATGTCGCGTACCAAAAAAAGTGACTTTTTTACCTTGCCCATTGACCTCAAGAATTTCTTCAATTTCAATGGAAATTGGTACATTTGGAAAACATGGTATGCTTAGTTGAATAGTGATGATGAAAAATTCATTTGAGTTCTAATTTTTTTTTATTGATTTCGTCTTATAAATTTTATGATCAAACTTGTTCATTGTAGACCAGGTGAGCAATTCAGGCCCTCTTGAGCCTCTTTTTTTATATATTACAGTTGAGTTAAATGCTGTTGTGACTAATGATGTACCTGCTTTGATGGATTGTGATAATCATCTAGATGGCTGACTTTGCTGCTGTAATTTTGTACCGTAGTACACATGCCTTTGAAGAAAGGAACTCTATCATCTTTCAAATGAAGTGTACGTTTCATCAAACAGTTTTGAATCATTAGTGTATTGTTGATATGTTTTGAGACCACCAGTGTTAGATTTAGACAGGAGCCCAGGGTGCCTGCTCCTATTTGGGTAATTTTTGGTTGGTTGTATAGTAAATAAATGATGTTTGACAAATGTTAGGCCCAATCTTATGAAAATTCCTGGATCCGCCCCTTACATATGGATATATTTTGAGATAACCTTTGAAGGAGGAAATGCATATTAAAAAAAAGAATGCTACTCGATGAAAGATTAATACTGTGGTGCATAGAATTGTACTTATTATTAAGAAGGTTACATTAATATAACACCCCTAAAAATCAAATGGTCAGTGCTTTGCTGACAACAAGCTTCATCTTAACATAAATCAGAAATCCTAAAATCTTTGAATCTTTTGATAATGTGAAAATCAATCTGTGACCTTTTTTAACCTATTATACTTTATACATTACAGCTGATCATGTAACACACAGTGTCGACTGATATTGTTCTCGTTGATGTGGATTGTGGGTATGAAGAATGAAGCAGTACGACTGCATCGTATGCAGTAAAAGGACTAGACCAAGTAACAGAAAGAGTATTAGCCCAGCAGTGAAGCGGTACCTTTCGAACAAACTTTTCATTGATAATATTAAACCATCTGATGTTATATGTAATGCATGTATGCATAAATATTACAATGCAGAAAACAAACCACAAGTGAAGAGACCATTATTTGATGATTCATAAGATCCTGATTACATTCCGCCGGCAAAATCTTCTAAACCATCCAAAAACTTAGCTAGTCCACCAACTGTAACTTTAAACATTCCAAGTGCCTCGAACAGTCATGCTAGATGCTTTGTTTGTAAAAAACCAAGTCCTGGATTCCTAGTTATTTCGCAAGATGCAAGATTCCAAGGTTTTATAGATGGGAACGTTTTGATTCCTGCAGGGGCAAGATGTTGCGGACTTGATGACAATAAAATGCTGAAAGCAGAATGTTTTACTACAATATCTACTTCCGACCATTCTCTTTCAAACAGAACATCAATTTTGAATCTCCTGAAACATATGAGAGAAACATGTCTAAAAAATAAAAGTAAAGTTTCATTTGAAAATACTGATAACAATGACTGCAAAAATTTAACTGGATTAACTCTAAATCAATTTGATGATCTATGTGCTCATGTCAATGTTAATGTTAAAAGTACACCGTCAAGAACCCCAAGGACATCAGTTGGGATATTTATGACCAAAATGAAATGTGCTCTGCCGAATAAATTATTATCAACAATATTTAAGATCAGTGTCTCTAGTATTCAACGAGCTGTACATACAGTAAGACAAGCCATGATGAGATCATTTGTACCACTGTATCTTGGTTTTGAAAGTATCACAAGAGAGGATATAATATCCAAGCACACAAGGCCTTTAGCTAAGTCACTTCTTGACGCTGATGATGATGCGGTCATTTTAGTATTAGATGGAACTTATATTTTTGTACAAAAAAGTAACAATTTCACTTTTCAACGTAGATCCTTTAGTCTACACAAATCCAGACCACTTGTGAAACCTATGGTTGTAGTAACAACAACAGGTTATTTTGTTGCTATTTTGGGACCATATCTTGCTAAAAACAATGATGCATCAATTCTTAACCACATGTTGAAAGCAAATGTTGATGACATAAAAGGATTTGTCAAAGACAATGATATCTTTGTGGTGGATAGGGGATTTAGAGACTCGCTGACCTTACTGGAGGACATGGGAATCAAGTCTGCAATGCCAGCATTTATGAAGAAAGGGGAAAAACAAATGTCAGATGCTGATGCGAATACTAGTAGAATGGTAACCAAGGTAATATAACAACTGGATATTATGTAAATTATTTGAACCGGAAGGTTATCGAGTGATTGTGTGTGTGACAATATATCACACGATACATTGAAAAATATAAACAATTATCAAGTGATTTGGTATATTAAGAAATTATCCTCTAAAGACTTGTACTTGAACAGAACAATTTAAGCGATCTAGATTCAGTTATGCTTCAGTTTGACATACCTAAACATTTTATTAAAAGAATTTTATGGATGTGGAGTGAATGTACACAGAATAAAAATGCACAATAGACAAAAAAATAGAATTATGAAAAAAAGAGCTTTAATTTCTGTATTTTTTAATTCATTACTAAATCAA
Organism: Botula fusca; assembly: GCA_028566455.1. NCBI lineage: Eukaryota > Metazoa > Mollusca > Bivalvia > Mytilida > Modiolidae > Botula > Botula fusca. The sequence continues at coordinate 8,481 of JAOXYH010099114.1, forward strand.
TCTTACTATGGCCTGATCATGTACGGAGACGGGAATTATTGTGTTACCCATGTCTGTCCGTCCTTTCAATCTTTCTGTCATTTTGGTTTAGTTCTTTGTTAAGGTCCATATCTCAGGCAATAGTACACATGGTAAACCAAAAAGATGTGAATTATTTCTTAAGTAATAAATCTATATTTTACGTATGGTTGACTTTTGTTAAATAATATAAATTCATTGTTTTTTGGTCCATGTAATATGCAGTACAGGAGGCAATCCTTTGTCTCATAGACACTTTTTCTAGTTAGATTATGTTGTGAAATATCGAAAAGCTTGGAGTCAGTAGTATAATTTGAAATGGAATAGATTGTAATCTTCCTTATACATATGTATCTGATTGATGGCATTTAAATGTATTATTTTATTCAAATCCATTTTAGATCCGATGGGTTGTCGAATCTGCAAATGCCAGGATAAAGAATTTCAAGTTCCTTGATCGAGTCCTCCCAACAAATCAAGTGCCTTTTATTGGAGATTATAATCAGATAGTATGCCCACCCTTGAGTTCAGCTACCAGTGAAGGCGATGACAGACAACTTGCCCAAGAGATGCAAGAGAAATGCAGACAGGTAATAATTTTATCACAACAAGCATTCTGAGAGTATCGCAAAACAATACATAGTCCCCTACCGGCTGGATGTATCACTAATCAAAGTGTGTTCGTAAAATTTTCTAAGTTCAAGGGCCATAACTTCGACAAAATCAATGAAGCGGAACGAAACTTAAACATGATCTGTAACTCATCAAGGCAGACTCACATATATCAAATATCAGTTCAGTATCTACAATCGTTCAGAAAAAAAGTGCGGAAAACTTCAATTTCGTCAAAATTTTCAAAGTTCAAAGGCCATAACTTCCGCAAAAATCAATAGAGCAGAACGAAACTTAAACTTGATCTGTAACTCATCAATGTAGACTCACATACCAAAAATCAGTTCAATATCTGCAAGCGTTTAGAAAAAAAGTGCGGAAAACTTCAATTTCGGGAAAATTTTCAAAGTTCAAGGGCCATAACTTCCGCAAAAATCAATGGAGCGGAACGAAACTTAAACTTGATCTGTAACTCATCAAAGTAGACTCACATACCAAAAATCAGTTCAATATCGTTTAGAAAAAAAAGTGCGGAAAACCTTGTACTGACAGACGGACGGAGTGCAAACCTAAAGTCCCCTTCGGCTAGAGCCGGTAGGGGACTAAAATGTACATGTAGTTATGTTAGTAAAGTAATATACAAATGTTTGCTATTTTGAAGTATACAATATGAACAGGGAGATTATGGAGTGAATGTGCCTGTGACAATAGATCACACGATACATTGAAAAATATAAACAATTATCAAGGGACGGGGCTTTTAGTCCCGTCCTGCATCTTGATGTTGCCTGAGGGTCTTCAACAATGAACGACTGGTTCATACCCTCAAACAAGATCAAGAAGGCCCCTAGCGTGCACATATATTGCATCTCCTATTAAACTGATTGTAATATAATATTTAACCCTAATAATCCTGGCTGTTTACTTGATTTGCTTTTTTGTTGGTTACTAAGATTAAACAAAAAGAGTTATTTAAAACAAACTGCAGATGTTGCTACTTAACAATTTTAAACATGAAGAGATAATTGAAAATCTTGAACAACTGTTTAGTCTCCTGAACAATGTTGAGGCAAACTAAATCTTTATTTAAAGTCGGTACATACAAAACAATACAGTACAACACAAGCTTTTTTGAGCTTTTAAAACCATCAAAGTTGAGGTTTATGTTATGTCATGTACTGCATATTTGGTCATGTAAACTTGCATGCATTTTCATCAAAATAATAATTTTGTCACGATTCAACTGAAATGAATAAGGTCACTATGATATCTATGTCTAATGCTTAAATATTTATCTGATATACTTTTTTGGCCGGGTTGCACGAAGTGCAAATGGGCTTATGGAATGGTGAATGTCGGCGGGTGGACGGGCGGGGAAAAGTTTTCTTAACACTTTACTCAGCAACTATTAATCGTAGCCTCTTAATATTTGGTATGCATCATCAGATGGGTGTGCCATATCGTGGGATCCGAT
>JAOXYH010099224.1:0-10584 GCA_028566455.1 Botula fusca
TTCTATCACAAAAACGGGGAACACGTTCACTTTTTAAAATAAATTTTTGAAATATAATTGAAATTTTGAATGATTTTTTTTTAATTCATGCAATTACATGTACCAGTCAATGAAACTATACCTGTCAAGGTTGATCTGAAATAATTTTTAGGTGAGAAGGCCACGCGATTATTCGCAGGAGAGCTTTACCAGGTTTTATGTACAAGTAGTTGATATACTCCCGTCGATGTGAACAAACTGGCAATGTTTTAACGTATATAGCAGTTGAAAAAGGACGGATATGGGGAATTGCAACAAATGCACAAGGGTATTAGCATAAATAATGTATTCAAAAACCTTTGGAGATCACCACGAGATCTTCAATAAGCGGAGTCTACACCAGGCAGAGAGCTCTGAAAGGCCCCAAAATGAAGAGTAATGAATCCATGGAAATAGAACGATGGCAACTCAACATTGTAAATACAAGTTTAAACAACACAAACACACAGTAATGACCAAGTTAATTCCAAACTACATTTAATTCTATATCCCAACAATAAAACATGAAACATAAACAGAGGTATGCAATCAAAAAAGAATGCTCGCAGTTACTTAGACTTAGACTTTATCGCAACTTTAAAATGAAGAACCACAATAAAAGTACTATACCTTTAGTTTATGGTTATCTCCCTGTATTTCACATGATTTTGCCTCGCGTCCATCTACTTTATATCTTCTCGTTTTTAACAAAAAAATTAAAGAAGTTGTGAACCGGAAAGACCTTTCATGATTATATATTAAATGGAAGAGTGTTAGATATATATCGTGCAGATATAGGGTCTTTTATTTTTTTTCAAATTAAAAGTCTCGAGTCTGTCCTATCTCCTTTAAGTACAAAATGTAATACACCTATTTCTAACAGTATAATAATGAAAGGTCTTTCCGGTTCATAACTTCTTTAATTTTTTGTTGAAAACGAGAAGATATTAAGTAGATGATAAATATGAACAGTCAAACGATAAGGTAAAGCCACATTTAAAAGGTAAAATTTTTTAGTTCTTTTTTAAAATTTTTATTTTCATGTATATTTTGTGTTTGGATTTTACCTTTTAAATGTGGCTTTACCTTGTCATTTTACTGTTCATATTTATCATCAATTTGGCCACACCGCAACATTCAGTATTGTTTTATAAAGTAGATGGACGCGAGGCAAAATCTCATGAAATACAGGGAGATAACCTGTGCAGATATAGCTAGGGTCTTTTATTTTTCAAATTAAAAGTCTGTCCTTTCTCCTTTGAGTAATACACTTATTTTTAACACTCTTCCAAGGTTGTGATGTATAGCCATCAATATTTATAAAAAGTCACACGAAAACGGGAAACAAGTTTATTGAAAGACAAACTGTCTGGTAACAACTGCTAAAGTACATAAAAATCATGCATATGGAAAGCTTATTATTTTACATCTAGTAAAAGCATTCCATTCCTGAGAATTGACAATTGTCAGATCTCCTTCACTGACACGGCATATTCTTAAGTAAAATAGCAATATCTAATAAAATCTTGCATTTTCAAATTTATTTCAATCAATACAATTCATATAAAATTTGAAATGCAAGCATTTTGTAATATAATTGTTTCAATTAAACATAGACACAGTACTACATAAAATACACACATTATTGTGTAATGTATTGTGGGTTTGATATTTCTCATATACTTGACCTGTGTTCATATTTGTTACTACAACTATTAATTTGACAGCAATGTCCTCAAAATATTTCGAGCTGATTTACTTAAATATTCATATTTAATTTCGTAATAAGTTCAAATGTGAAGAATGGACGGAATATGACATGACTAACTTATTTAAAAATTATGTTTAAATGGACGATTACGAAATTAAATATATCGGTCCAGTTTTCCGTTTACATCAAGTTGATTGTACCCCTATTAATGCAATAAGGACGAGCAAATCATTAACATTCCTGACGAAACAGACGAACAAAGAAACGTAATATGACCATCAGCCCTTTGTTGATATGAAGACAAAGATAGCTATGACTTAGATTTCCATTGGTAAATTAAACACAAATATTAAGACTTTTACAATTAACATAAAGTACATTTAGCTAAAAAACATGCACAAAAGATAAATAAATACATAATAAGGAAAATAAAGTTAAACGCAAGTATGATAGATATTTAAAAAAAATAAATAAATAAAAGTAAGCTAATAGAAACAATTTCTAATTCTTAAGTGTTTACGACGATGAAAATAGAACAGAGAGACCATTGCAAAGTCCTTTAAGCGCTTTCTTCTTCCCAGTTGTTCTGGATTCCAATACAGAGACAAATGGCGCCAAGAATCGCCAAACCTGCTGCCACGACAACGAATATGAAGGCAAAGTTAAGGTTGTCGGTCACAACTTCTGATGACTCTGCTCCGTATACTATCACACCGATCAAGATGAATGTTGCTGAAAGATAGAAAAGGACAGTAGGTCACACTCACTCATGTAAATATCAAAGAATGACCCCTTGTTTTACAAAACTGTTTTTAACTCATTATCAATTTTGTAAAAATAACAATGTCATATACATGTACTAATTTTTACAGAAAATAAAATCACTTTTTCGACAAGTTCTTCATTAATGCATATGTGATTTTCAGTTTATCTACAAGAGTATATTTCCAACTATGTAGTACAGAATGTAGAAGAATTTATAATTGGGAAAGCTTTGCCAAACTTCCCAATTCTAAAGTCCTCTACTTTCTGAAGCCGTTTGTACAACTGCTCGATAAAATGGCGCTTTGACTTGATCCCTATTTCCTACAGATTCCATATATTTTTTGTCGTAGGGCTATTTCCCTCTCTTTTTTTACCTTGTAAGGTCTGATTTAAATAAAACTTAATACCCAAACTTGTCACTATTGCCAGGTTTTTTTTACAAAGTTTGTGTTTTCCTGTGTATGCTCGGTCAACTTTCCGTTATTTTCTTAGTGGTTTGTTCCCCCATTTGCTGTTTCACAATACCTGGATGACAGAATTATTTCAAAAGAAGTGTTAATTAAAATTGAATTACAATTGAATTTGTATTACCGGTAAGTTCAATTTTACATACCTGCAGCAACAAGGAAGCAGATTGCACAGACTCTGACGGTGTAGTCTCCCTTCTTACAGATAAGCAGAACGAGGATGCATACCAAGGCAGCCAACAAGAAGATCATTCCTATGGTCTGAAGCGCTTGGTTGGCCTTGAGCCATGCTGCAATGAAAAGCAATACCCACTGTTCATACCAAGAAGATAGTGTCTGAAGCGTTTGGTTGACTCTCAAACATGCTTACATGAAAAGCGTCCCCTAGTGATCATACAAAGACAAGGAAGAGATCATTTGAATGATCTGAATTGCTTGGTGCTATAACAAGGCACCAAATGGTCTAAGACGTTTAAGTTGGTCTTCAACCATGTTATGAGAAAAGCAAACAACCGCAAACATTTTACGCAAATATCCAAAGGCTGGAAGTTCTTAAACTATTTCGGAATTTTGATCCTTCTGAAATCTATAGGTTGAAAACAAAGTTGTGATACATGTACATTACATACCTTTTTTTGATGCATCCGATGTACACATTTAGGCAATTGATTAGTTGCCAGCGATGTTATTGTAGATGATACAAAATGTAACAGTTACTAAAATTCGTAAAGCCAGCATTTGCAAATTGACCGAAATAGTATGTCAAAACCATGTACTACAGAGCTTAACAAGTGCTTAAAGTTAATTAAGAAGAAGCTTTGATAAAAAAAAACATACATTGGTCAATGAACTAATTTTAGAAGATTAACGAGGCTATGAATGCATAAAAGCATTTAAAACTGCAAAACCTCAACAACATTCCATGAATGCTTGGGTAAGCAAAAAAAGGGACTTCTGAATAAGTAACCTGTAAATTTGCACTTGTTAAAAATTAAATCGCTAACCATTCTCTAAAATGTCTTATGTATCCATGATATTACAAACCTGGTGTGTCTACTTCTACCCATTCAATACAAGTTGTCACATCGTTAACTTCACTACAGTTCTTCCACAACCCCTCAAACAACTTAACATTGCCAAGGTCCTCGTAGTACCAGTAAGGGACTGAAAACCCAATCACATCTAGAATGAAAGCCACTATTACGATTAACAGACAGATGCCAATTCTGACTGCATGACTACAACATGAGTCCCAGCAAGTCATGTCTAATGATTTCATTCAAGACAATCAGTCCAAAATAAGGCACTGCAATGGAGGCAAACCAAATCGACTGAGCGCCAGTGATGGTCCCTTCAGTTGAAACAACCAATTTGCAAATTTGTCTCTTTATATACTCGTTTTATTGTTCAATACAATGAAATATTAATTGTTCCGATGTCTTCCCTGGCACTAATTGTTCAAACGACGTTCCCATATTCAGTCGGTTACCTCTGGTACTTTCCAAAAGCAATTTATTTACGATTTTACTTATATTGCAAGTAATTATTCATACAAATTATAGAGAAAATTTACTTTGACATCAAGACAATGGTACATACGTTTTGGGGACATATCACAATGGTTTTTAAAATGTACCTAACTTGGCAAGGCTAAAGTTTTCATTTTTGTTTAGTTACGGGTCTCCACGGCTTAAACATAATCTCTCTTGTCAATCACGTCCCACAGAAAAATAATACTTCATTTCGAAATTGCAACTCTATCGAAAGTTTTTCTGAGCATTTTTTAAATTTCAAAAATCTTTGCATATTTCTCTCGGTATCACTTAGGATGTACAAAGCAAGGTATTGATACATTACATACTGTTTTTTATTCATGGTTTATCGCTGACGAGTAATGCATTTACGAAATGTGCACATCCGATGCATCAAAATGTCGATGCCACTGCTGGAGGACTGTTAGTCCCCGAGGGTATCACCAGCTCAGTAGCTAGTACTTCGATACTGGCCCCGAAGTGATACTTCTAAATGTAACGTGTTCAAAATTACTAAAATGTAATAAAATTATGGAGTGATCTCCCTTAAGCAAAGCTCCGTCCGTAGATGGTTTTGGCTTCCTCTGTCGGTCATTTTGGCATGTTCTCGCTTTTACAGATTTTTGATAACAGTCCTGGTCTTCCAAAGTTTTGGTCCTTAGCATCACTGACTAGTAATTCATTTACGAAATGTGCACATCTGATGCGTCAAAATCGGTATGAAATGTATCACACTTTTTTTACTACCACTGAGTCGATGCCACTGCTGGAGGACTGTTAGTCCCCGAGGGTATCACTCAGTAGCTAGTACTTCAGTACTGGCCCCGAAGTGATACTTCTAAATGTAACATGTTCAAAATCACCAAAATTCAATAAAACTACGGAGTTATCTCCCTCAAGCAAAGCTCCGTCCGTAGATGGTTTTGGCTTCCTATGTCGGTCAAGGTTTAAATTTCTGAGGCCGAATATAAAGAGTATTATATACATGTAAGACTTCATTACAGAGGGACTTAAATAAGATATGCATGTCTTAATGCGTTAATGAAAAAAAATGATTCACTGCATGATATTATAGGGTGAAAAAATTATGTTGCCGTTAAAATGCTTGTTTTCTGTATACTTTACCCCAGTTGCCAAAAAATCGCCAAGAGAGAAGGTACATTGTACGTGTATATATTAAGGTTCAAGGTGCCCCGAATTTGCAAATAGTAATTATTATAACTCTATCAATAAACGTTATTTCAATATGGATATTATAATATCTAAACGTTTTTCTTCCGTATAGGTCATCAACTTTAAAAAATGAAAAGGGCTCTTTTACACCTAATATTTAGGTATTAGCTATAGCTTATCCAACAAGATAATTTGTTGAAAAATATAATTTGGAGAGATGTTGCTGTGAGTCAAATATTTTATAGGATGTTACTTACAATAAGTTTTATCAAAAACTATTCATAAAATGACCTTTTATGGTCAAATTTGGAATATTTAAGACTCACTGTGATATCGTGAAAAATGTATACTTTTGGAAGGCCTAATCAATCCTTTTATTTGTACAGTTTTAGGGGCCAAACAATAAATCCTATCAAACTTTCTCCTTTCAAAGACATTCAACTAGGCAGACTGTATTTCTTATTGAAAATTTGAAGCGCAAAAACGTGCATTTTTCTTAAGCCTTATTTTATTCTTGGGCCTATAATTCCTAAAGACGTATGGCTTACTTTCCCTATTAAATAAGAAAACATTTGATGGTCAAAGGCGAAAAAGATAGTTGCAAATCGTGCGTTCCATAAAAATGATAGCCCACTTTTTTTTAACGAGGATACTGATTTATGCTGCCTGTGTCGTGACTTTGTTATGTAAAAGACGATTTCGAAAAAGATCTTTATATAGATTATTAGCTTGTAGTCTGTGAAATTGAATGGTAAATATTTTCTGGATAATTTAAGCTAAATTACACTGTAAAGCTGTCCAGGACCGAAATACTTTAAGTATTAAGTATTAAGGGTAACTAGGAGAGCATTTAAGACGATATGACCTCATTATTAATTAAAACACCAGCATGAGCACTAAAAGTGTAGTAAGACAGTTTCATTGTGTGTTGCAAGATGTGGGTTTGATAAGAAAACAGAGACCCGTTGAAAATAAAGTTTCATACTACATGTATGTATCCAGAATTTTAGATAGAGGGTTACTTGCGACTTGCAAGCTTGTCAGTCTAGGATTTCTTTGGGAACCGCTGAAGTCTTCACTTCCTATGTTTAACGGTCGCCATCACGAATTGGTTGATGGTTAGATTGTCTACGTTGTATCTCTCAGGTGATAAACTATCTTTTTCTTGTGTGATAGTGCAATCCCCTTCCATCCGTTTCTTATTCGAGGCTGCTTACCGGATTTTCGCCAGTACTCAAACGACGAGTGTTTACCCTTGCCGGGTATCTGCTTTTACCACCTGGCTTGGGGTTAGTTCATTTTGCTTATTTCGGCTATTTTGGCATGTTCTCGCATTTTACATATTTTTGATAACAGTCGTGGTGGTCCTAACTTTTGGTCCCTAGCATCGCTGACCAGTAATTTATTTACGAAATGTGCACATCCGATGCATAAAAATCGGTATGGAATGTATCACACTTTGTTTTCCTTTTTATGTTTCTTTGTTGTTGCTTGATTGCTGTTTTTCGTCAGTATTGTCTGTTGTCTTACATGTATAGTATGCGAGCTAGGATGACGGTTATGTATCATCAATATTTTATTTTTCATAGAGTTACAGGACAGATGATTTTGCTAAACGACAATGAGGAAAATTTTATCTATATCCTGGCGGTAACAATTGAAATGTTGAAAAGTCTGGGTAAAAAATTGAACATTATTTTTCCCTCAGAGAATCCATGAGAAATTGATCACTTTACTCATTATTGGTCATTATTACACCCCTCTGGGACAGTCTTTAACGATCGTTTTTTTACTTATTTGGCATAGCCTCGCAGAGGAGTAACAAATTTCTCATGGCATAATGCAATCAACGTCTTTACTTTTCTTTTTTTTTTTTTTTTTGTATCTTTTTATTGGATTTTTGTTTTGCCATGAGTAACATGACAGGAAACACGTAAAAAGGAACTGCCTTTCAAGACCACGTGTGTTTATCCCGGTTATTGATGGGGTTCGTATTACTCTTACTCATTTCCAGTCTTTATATTTTCCTGAGTTATGTTGGCTGAATTTGTTGTTTATTGTGTTCGTTGTTTTGTCAGTTCATGGCCTGGTCTGGTGCCTTTTGAATATTTCTGTCTGACCTTGAGTCCGTCTTTCTGTAGACATTTTTCGTCTGGTTTTCCCGGATTTATTAAAGATTTTTTCTTAATTTTTACACAAGTGTTTCTTGTAAATATCAACCTGTACAACTTTTATTAGCATCTTGTACTTGCAGTAATAACAAATCTATGAAGATGTTTCTCGTTGGTAAACCTATTGAGATCTTTTCCGGACCATTATTTTTAATCTCATCCAAAGGTGAAATTTTACCTTTACACATGGTCATATCTTTAAAGTGCCCGTTACAGTTCATAATTTTATTGAAATTGTGTCGACGCCATAACTGTCGTCTTGAATCCCAACCAAACATCACACAATCGTTGTCCACGACCATGGATGTTTTATTGTCTTAAACCAAGGTATTATCTTAAAAGTCAAGGTTTCTACCGATAAATGAATTGAAATTGTGTTTGGTGCATAAATTTAAAATGTCTGTTTGGGTCCCTACAGAATAGCTGATCAAGTTAAGACAAGATCAACGTGGGATCTTATATTTAAATTTTGTCCTGACGACCGTTTCACAAAGCTAACACAAGACTTACGTGCACGTAAGTCCCATAGGTTTGTAAAGGATTACGTGCATGTAAGTCTTACGAGTGCTTTGTGAAACGGTCGCCAGGCCATGAGTAGATAGGACGCACGGGTTAGTACTGTTCGTCGGAGAACTTTAGTTATAGACTTTAATGTTTTGTTAAGGATCGACCATACCGATGATAAGCACTACGACGTAAAACAAATAAGCACGCGGAATATACAATATAATACTGAATTCTGATAAGATTGCAAATTTGAAGAATGTATGACATTTTAACAGTGAAATGAAAAAGAGCAAACGGTAATAAAATGTAAAAACTCACTCAGATTTTTAAAAGTTTTTTCCGAGAAACTAAGTTTCATTGTGTTGATATGAAAAGAATAGCCCTTAGTCAACAGTATAATTGTAAATTTATAGATTATAAATAGGAACTGCCTTTTTTGTTACACGTAAAGGAAACAATATTGTTGGTTAGCTATTCATTGAAACGAAGTGTGATACATTTCATACCGATTTTGGAACATCGGATGTGCACATTTCGTAAATTAATTACTCGTCAGCGATGCTATGGACCAAAACTTTGGAAGACCACAACTGTCGCCAAAAATTTATAAAAGCGAGAACATGCCAAAATGACCGAACCAGGAAGGCAAAACCGTCTACGGACAGAGTTTTGCATGAGGGAGATAACTCCATAGTTTTGTTAAATTTAGGGGAATTTAAACACGTTCAATATAAAGTATCATTTCGGGGCCAGTACCGAAGTAAAAGCTACTGAACTGGTGATACCCTCGGGGACTAAGAGTCCACCAGCAGTGGCATCGACTCAGTGGTAGTAAAACAAAATGTGATACATTTCATACCGATTTATTATAATGAAAGATTAAATAATGAAAGAAGTTCAAGTTGAGGCTTATGTGTGATATCTTACTGTTTTCTTTAATTGAATTTAGTTAAAACCATTAAAGTGAAGGAATTGAAAGTTTGATCGACTTTAAATAAAATTAACTAACACATTTTCCCACATGTAACACGCAAGTAAGCTTGCAAAGAGAGGTGATATTGGTTGGACTCCGTCATTTAGAAATATTATACGTTAATAAGACAATAATAAACTTACGTGTTGTATACATTATTACTTGCAATTTTAATACAAATATATGTAGATGAAATTTCATTTTGTACTGTTTATTGCTTATTTGACGCCTCTTTCGTTCACGAAGCAAGAAACATATTATACAAACTTGTGCAGGTGTCAAAGTGTCATTTAACATTAATTCTGGTATTTAAGATACATACTGAATTATGCCTTACTAACCGAAGAAGAGTTCATAAAGGTGCTTCTTCAGCAAAAAAAGATAAGACCTTATCCAAATCGTTAAATTTCACCTTTCGCTACTTTCTGGATCGCATCTATCCCGATGAACTTGAAATCAGGATATCACAGACACTTTAATGTTTGCTTCATACCTTGACCTTCATCTTGAAATCGACAAGAAGGAGGGTTGATGTAAAAACTTTACGACAAAAGGGCTATCTTTAAAAATTCAAATTCATTTGTAGCAATACTCCATGACCACCTGCGAATGGAGTTTATATTTCCAAGTTAATTAGACAACCCGAGCTTAAGTTTCCAGAGTTTTAGATAGAGAGGCACTTGTGACTAGGGAGCTTCTCAATCAGGGATTATTTTCAGAAAGACTGAGTCTTCCCTTCGCAAGTTTCACGGTCGCCAGATGATTAACGGTCGATTTAATGTGACGGAGTGCATATACCAAGATTTCTCTTTCTCATTTGTGACTGCTTCATACTTGATTTTCGCCATGAGTAGCACATGTGCCACATATGGAATAAGAGCAATTGAATTCATTCGGGCTTTTAGTGGGTTTCATTTAATGCATTTCCTTTTTTACTTCTGTGTAGTATGGTTTAATTGTTGTTTATTATGTTCATTGTTTTGTCTATGTTGCCTTTTGGTATGCGAATTTGGATTGCGGTTTGGCTGAGAGCTACTAAATTTTGGACATACTACATCGTGTCTATATGCAGTGTTAACGTAAATACCGTAAATACCACAGACAATATTTCTCTCTTTTTGGCGACTACACTCAAAATTATTCAATCTAATCGCTACGAAGGTTTTATAAGATATATTGAGATAAAGAGGGAAACATCTCTCAAAATCTGAAAGAAAAATATAATATGTTCCGGGACAAAGAGGTAGGGCCATTTTCCCCTGCATTT
>JAOXYH010099334.1:0-10583 GCA_028566455.1 Botula fusca
AAGTTTATAGATTTTCATAAAAAGCGATATTACATGCCTTAGAAGCTTCTTTATGACACAAATGTTCGCCCCAAGTCAAACATTTTGAAAAATAATTTTCATTTTTCCGTATTTTTACGTATAACTAGACTTTGTTTTTTTACACATCTGTCTCGGTTAACCTTGTGAAACGTCAATAACTTCGCCAAACCTTTACAAATATCCATGAAACTTACGAAGGAGCTTCTTTATGATACAAGATAGACAACCCAAATCAAAAGTTTGGAAAAAAAATCATATTGCCGTATTTTTATTGATAACTGGACTTAGTTTTTTTTATTACACATCTGTCTTTGTTTAAACCATTATGAATCATTATCTTAATTATTGAAATTCTTACCTTATACAAATTGTTGAACAGTAATGCTATGTACATTTGTAATTTAATGTAATACATGAAATTACTAGAATTTCTGAAAAGTAATGCATTAAATTACAATTACATGTACTGCAGGAATTGATGCATTACACATTACATACAATTAGTTTGAAAACTGTAATGCATTACCATGTACATGTATTATAATTACAAAGGGCTAGGGGCTATAAGGCCTGTATTTGGCCTCAAATTTTCGATATATCTCATTTTCATTATTTTTATATCCTAATGCCATAAAAAGAAAGACAAAAACAGGAGGTTTATAGATCAAAACAACAAACTGGTTGAAATTTGACTGTCTGTATAAATATGGCTAGTAATCAAAATTGTGGGGAAATTGGCAAAAATACAGGTTTTGCACACAGTTTTTCAGTGAGCTAAGTATGTTCCCAACCATGCCCCACGACAATACTTATTCAACAATTTTATATTGACCTGTTACATTATTCACTATAATATCTTTTTGGGGCAGAGTTTGGAAGACACTTGATTTTGAGAAAAAAGTTCACAAAATAAGCTTTTTTTTTACTATTTCGTTCAAATTAGTCTACAACCAACCCAATTATGACGTCATTGCGACGTCATAATGTCTTAATAAAGAAAGATTAATTATATTTTTTTAATTGTTAGCATCTTATGACAAAACGTAAAGAAAGAAAAATTAGTTTTGAGACCTATCCAAAAATGAGGCCGAAATGTGCCCTTATAGCCCCTCGTCCTTTATTATACATGTAAACATTTCTTTAAAACAAAAGTGCATTTTACATATTAACACAAAAACATCAGTTTTCACACAAATGATGTCAAAAAACGTTTGGATAATTTTATGTTTGATACTTTTTACGGCTGTTTATGAAAGAATGTTAAACACTTTTGCGGTTTTTTACAGCCATTTTTATAGAGTGTCAGCAGTATTTACGAGACATGGATCATGCATTTTTCCTTCTTTTGGTATGAAGTTTTCTATATTTTTTTTAAAAACTTTTCAATATTAAGCATAAAAGGACATAGTCAACAAAGATGACAAGAATTGCTCTGATTGTCTTCAGATGAAATTTAAAACTATCTTAAGCGCCATCCCATTTTAAGTAGCCGAATACAATCAACTAATAGGCACAATTTTGGGAAGCATTCAGTTCCATTAAGCGTGCAAGCTCTCAAGATAGGATGGAAGGATGGGTAAGCTTGAAAATTACAATCATGTAAGACGTCAGCAAAATGAAACAAATACCGGCAACAGAATACCGAAGCAACGGGCTCAAGAATTAATCCAAAACTCGTGAATCCAGAGACAAGGCAAACGTGTGGAAACAAACAATAAACCAGGACAAAACAAAAAAGAAGTCAAAACTCAAAAACATGTTGCAAACTGAATAGAAACAGACGACACAATACTAGACTTAAAGTACTAGCAATGTAAATTCCCACCAAAACACTGGAGTAACATCAGGTTCTCCGGAAGAGTAATCATGTCCTGCTCCGTTAACGGCAACCGTCCCATTGCAAGTGAGAATATCTGGTGAAGTGTCAAGTCCGGTGAGACTTCAAATCCAGTATTACGAGAAATCTAAAAGATGATATCATGCCACATTTGTCAGATAGATACATCATATCAATCTACCAAATCATGATGGCGACCATAGAATTTCTGGAGTGACAATAATAGCGCAGGCTGAACATAACCCTGACTAAGTAGTATCTGTGACAGCAGTATGGCTCTGATTAGAGAGTCACTGTACAAATCACAGGCACGACAATATCGAATCAACTGTGAAATGTAGACACGATACGCCGTGGACGTAGGTATATAACTACTCAGAATGGGAAAGTTCACATTTGGAAAGTTACAATCATCACGTTTGTCATAAAGTTTAGATTTCAATCGTCCATTGTTGTTTATGTAAAGTATAGGTCTAGGTTTGAAGCAAAAGTGAGTGTGTCAGTGGTCTCTTTAATTCTAAGCTAACTTGGGAAGATTTGATGTAGGTAAATCTTAAAGGTAGGATTATTGAGAGAAAGTACATTATCAATATAGCGGAAACTGAAATTAAAGGACTGATCTAGCTTCTTCTCTTTTCTCTGTAGTAGCACTTTTATGAAATTCGCTTCGTAAGAATACAATAAAGATCGACCAAATATATGATATTATATAAATGAATTATTTTTCGATCAATCACAGCCTTCTCTTTCTATCTCTTCTGGATCTCGAGATATGAGCATTCTTGTTACTTCCTGCGGGATGTCTTTTAAGATATAAAACTATCCTCTCTGCAATTACATTCTTGGTAACCGAACGCAGTTAAGAATTCGACAAATTTGGTCTGCATGCCAAACATTAAAAATGCTCATATTCGTGAAACCAACCTGTAAAAAACTTTCATTCATTACTCATTCACAACAAAACTACTTTCATGATTGATCTAAGAAAACACTGAGACGTCAAGCATATTACAATAGAAATTATAAGATTAATGCCCATTACTAAATACCCCAAACTTATAATTTCTGAATAGTGTTCCCTTTGTTTTATCTATTTTAGGAATAATCACGATCTAACCAATGAAATAATCATAAAATGGTCTTATATTTTACAGTTATGGCGTATTTATTCTTGAGATAACTGTTCTTATATATACTACTTCCTTTTTCATCTTTTAGTCCTATGTGTTTATCCACAGTGTTTCCACATCCAAATTGTTTTGCCCAATTCATAAATTAAGTTTTGCCAAGTTATCTCACAAATATCTTGATCTGCCCCATGGTTGTCTAAATGTTCGTTAATGTTTTTCAGTATAAACTTCTTGGGCATAGTTTGACAGTATTTGTTAGATTCCTTTGCAGGGGTGTCTATAATTTGTTGATATAACCCCGCATATGTGTTGCTTCAATGCACAGATGTAGCGTTATCGACATATAGCAAAGAATTCCGATTAAACCCGTGCTATGAACCGTCTTGAAATTGCTGTGAGCTTTTGCTCGTGTTGAAGGCCTCACTATGACTTTGAGATGAAGAACAGCAATAAAAGGGCTGTTACGTTGCTTTTGGTTTTGTCAAGTGCGTGTAGGGATTCTGGGTCATGAATTTATACACCATATAACATCTTTTCTTCTACTATTAACAGAGCTTGTCTCTCGTGCTGTATGGGACCGTAAAAAGTTTCCGCGTGTTTGAGGCGTTTGCTCTGATATTTGTACAGTTATGGCACATTTATTCTTGAGATAACTTCTCTTATATGTGCTACGTCCTTTTTCATCCTTTAGGCCTGTACATTTATCCAGATTGTTTTGCAGTCCATTCGATTTTTTGCCCAATTCATACTTTAAGTTTTACCAAGTTATCTAACAAATATCTTGATCTGCCCCATGGTTGTCTAAATGTTTGTTAATGTTTTACAGTATAAATTTGTGTGACATAGTTTGACAGTATTTGTTAGATTTCTTTGCTAGGATGTCTATAATTTGTTGATATTACCCCACATACATGTATGTGTTGCTTCAATGTACAGATGTAGCGTTGTCGACATCTAGCAAAGAAGTGAGGTGTGAGTGTTTGCTTCGTGTTGAAGGCCTCACTGTGACTGAGATGAAGAACAGCAATAAAAGCGATGTTCCTTTGATTTTGATTTTGTCAAGTGCGTGTAGTTATTTAGGGTCATGAATTTATACACCATATCCCTTCTTATCTTGTATTAATGATCAACTGCCTACTACAAACAGAGACATATATGACTTTGCTACAACTATGGATAGTGGACGAAATGAATTTAAAAATAATCAAGATTTACTAGACTGTTTTTTATTTTTCAGAAAAAAATCAAGTACACACCATATAGAAGGTAATCAGGGTGATGTAACTTCGGCAGACAATGTTTAGGGAAATTTCTTAACCATTAAGTCTGGCACCGTGCTCAATAGATTTTAACTGACTCCAATACTCAGCAGTCTGACCTTTTTTTCGCGGTCTTGAAAGTTATCAAAGAGTGAACTGGAAGAGCGTTACACGAAAATTATACTTCAGTCAACGAATCAAATACTCCAGTCTAAGAAAGATAACTCTGACTGGATTTCAGGCAAATTGCCCAAAACCAAAAAATGCAACTACTAGGAAAATATTTGTAATTTTCAAATGTATTCTCATAATACTGACATTCTGACATTCACTTTGCCATAAGTACATCATCATTCAAAGAAAAAACATAGGTTGTCACCGACAACAAAGTTCGCCTCGTAACTCCCTTTGTCATTAAACAATTTCATCACATAACCTCTAACTGGATTTTCTAGGATCAATGAAGCATGAAATCTAGGCCAAGGTGACCTACTTTTTGGAGATGTGAACAGACTCCAAAGGATGCATCCCTATGCAACGCTACATGACCAGGCATCAACTGGAACCTGTTGAACAAAAAGTTTAAATGTAAACTTAACTGGATTTTTTATGACTAGTAAAGCATAAAATCTAGGTAAAGGTGACCTTTTTTGTTGGGATTTTGACAGACCTATGATGCATCCCTATGCAAAGTTACATGACCAAGCATCAACTGGAACCTGTTGAACAAAAACTATGACGTTAACTTTAACCGGATTTTCTAAGATCAGTGGAGCATGAAATCTAGGTCAAGGTGACCTATTTTTGGCTGAGTGTTGACAGAATTCCTAGGATGCACCCCTATGCAAAGTTACATATCCCGGCACAAACTTGAACATGTTGAACAGAAACTTACGTAAACTTTAACCGGATTTTCTAAGATCAATGAAGCATGAAATCTAGGTCAAGGTGACCCTTTTCCGTTGGGATTTTGACAGACTCCCTATGATGCATCCCTATGCAAAGTTAAATGACCGGAACCTGTTGAACAAAAACTCTGATGTAAACTTTAAACGAATTTTTTAAGATCAATGAAGCATGAAATCAAGGTCAAGGTGATCTATTTTTGTTGGGATGTTGACAGAATCCCTAGGATGCCTCCCTATGCAAAGTTACATGATCAGGCATCAACTGGAACCTGTTGAACAAAAACTCTGACGTAAACGTTAACCTTGTGGACTCGCACGCGGACGCAGACGCCAGTCCCACTCTACTTCGTGGAGGTGAACTAGAAATGAACACGAACAAGTCCAGATAGTTCTTTTATAAAGTGTTAATTATTGTGTGGTAAACTCAATTAAAACATTATTTATTAAATCTAACTATAGTTCACTATAATTACAGGACAAAAATCTGGAGATCGGAATTATGTTGTTGTGTGTTATTTTGATGGTAATTTACCAGGTGCATTTGTTTCTTCTTACAAAAGCTAGACTTTCGTTGCAAATTTTGAATACTGAATTGAACTTACTTTTCGCATTCAAAATAGGAATATGGTGTATATGTTGTGTACAAGTTATCATTTTGTACAAATTATAACTTGTACAGAAATTTTGCACAAATTATAATTTGTATTTTGACTTTGTACGAATGATAATATGTACAAAAATTCCCTGTACAAATTATAATTTGTACAAAATTTGACCAAAAATCACTTATAACTTGTACAATATTATATGACATCACTACAACATGAAACTAATGAATATATTTTCTTAGTTCAAGATCTTAACAAATTTACTAAATCATTTTCAAGATTACAGGTTTTAGCATGTATATAGAAAGTTATTTACAAAAAAAAATATTCATTTGTTGGAACATGTTTGGGCAACATGACAGCCTGAATTACAGGTCAATTTTTTTAGCTCACATGGCCAAAAAGCCAGGGTGAGCTTTTGTCATCACTTTGCGACCGTCACAAACCTTTTCAAAAATCTTCTCCTCTGAAACCACCGGGCCAATGTAAACCGAAGTTGGCCTGAATCATCATTAGAGTGTCTGCTTCAAAACTGCCATTTGGTTTCCTGTCCATCAACCAACATGGCTGCTGTTACTATAAATAGAACATAAGGGTAAATTGACCAAACGTTTCTCTAAATGGCTGAAACAGCATTATTTTAAGATGGAATAGGCTAAAATTTTAACCGAAGGAACATGATAAGGAGTTGTTAGGGGTTTTTCTGTGAACTTTGAACGTTTACCGATTTTGACCGATTATACAAATTAGGTAAAAATAAGCAAAAAATTCTTTAAAAATCTTCTACTCTGAAACCACTGGGCCACTGTAAACCAAAGACAGCCTGAATAATCCTTATGGTGTCGGCTTCAAAACTTCTATTTGGTTACCCGGTCCATCAACCAATATGGCAACCAATATGCCTGCTGTTACTATAAATAGAACGGGGGTAGAAGTTCAAGCGTTTTCTTCTAAATGAATAAAACTGCTGTATTTGAAAGTGGAATAGGCTCAGATATTAACTCAAGGGACATGATAAGGTGTTGATTAACATTTTTGCAGTTTTTCTGTGAATTTTGAACATTCATTACACAATGTCCCAAAAGGCATTTGACAATTCCTATAGCAAAACAACAGCGTTTTAAATGTTGTTCTTAATCTCAGTGTATCAGTAGAGCCTCAGTTCAAAATCGGTGCAAATACTCACACATCACTAAAACTTCAAGACGTGCCCTAGCACCAGTTCAAGTGGAATTTTTTGCAAGATAGCAACAATGCTACATATGTACATAAGATAATTCAGATGCAGGGTAATGTCAACAGTCATAGCCTTTAACGGGCAAAGATGTCTAACAAATACTTTATATCTTGCCCGACATAATACACTTATTAAAATCTACTTCCTAAAATTGATTTATTTTTTCATCATGTGCAATTATTTGTGTGCGTACTCATTTAAGTTTTCTACAGAGTGAAAACAGGATTGCTACCTAACAAAATATATCATGGCTATACAAGATGCGACCAATTTCGAGAAAAAATATGTATAACTGTTTTCCTTTGTATTCTATGGGCAAATATTTGATCCGTTCTAAAAGACTATTCCATTCACAGGTAGACAAGATTAACTCGTAGAAAAAGACATTTTATCCAAATGTGTCATTCAGAATTAGAACGTTGTTTCATCTGACACGTTATTTCCTTAGATTTGTCTCTTTTTTCGTAAATACATTCAAGATATCGGAAATAAACTCACTGGATAAATACAAAGAACGGAAAAAAAAACAATGCCGTGAAAACATGGTTAATACGTGTAGATTGCTATTCTTTATTTATTCGAGTACATTCCTAAATAATACCCATCAAACAGACCTCTTGTGCAGTATTGTGTGCTTCATAAATATGTATCTCATCTCGTGTTTTATCATCACAATTCGACGCCTTCCAACTGGTGAGCGGTGGACTTGAATATTCGCTATCGTCGTTATAAACGGTCTTGCGATAATCATTTGGTAAAGGTGGATATCGATTTAAGCTTTCGTTTATGCCTTACAATCATAGCAGCCTGTACATTGTAATTTTTGGCTCAATAACATCTTTATCTTCTTAATTTTCCCAAAAGAATCATTTCAAATATTCATCTGGGAAAATATTTCAAGAAATGAGTTATTACAATCCTTTTTAAGTAAATGATTGGAAAATCATTAAAAATTCTAACCTTTTATTGCACTGAACTAGTATATAGAAAGTTTCGAAATATACTGATGGATGATGAATTTTGCAAATAATCCATGTTGCCAATGAATACATATTGTAAGATATCTTATTATTGCAATAATGCTGATGAATTTGTGGCGATGATGATTGTTGTCATAACATGTACCCATAGCTGATGGTATTACATAACCTGATTTCAAACTATCAGACTTTTTACAATGATATGAGTTAATACTTATGGACACTGACAACTACCCCACTACCGTATATTGATTTTGTATCCTAATGTGTAACTATAAGAGAACAAATGAGTCATAGGAACCATTATTCAAAAATCAAAAGCCTTACTGCACATAGCAATGAACATTATTATTCACAAATAAAGGACCTGCAGTAAAGAGGGGGAGGCTGGTCTGGAAACGAATCCGAAAAAAAATAACCAAAGTCAATTAAGCTTGAAATGTAGCTCAGACTTCATTTGCATGGCTGCGCAGTATAATCCAAGATGTATCCACATATGAAGTCTCAAAACTATATGCCATATAGCATTCAAGAAATGGACCTTAACACAAACTTTAACCAAAGTCGACCAAGCATGAAATGTAGGTCAAAGTTACCCCATTTGCATGACTGTTTGTTACTATCCAAGATGTATCTGCTGATGAAAGTTCGAGACTATATATCATATAGTATTCAAGAAATGGACCTTTACGCAAACTGTAACCAAAGCCGATCAAGCATGAAATGTATGTCAAAGTGACCCGATTGTTGAATGGTTGTTCAGTACTATCCAAGATACATCCGCTGATGAAGTTCCTATAATATATGCCATATAGCATTCAAGAAATTGACCTTATCGCAAACTTTAACCATAGCATTCAAGAAATTGACCGTAAGGCAAACTTTAACCAAAGTCGATCAAGCATAAAATGTAGGTCAAAGTGACCCAATTGTTGCATGGCTGTTCATTTCTATCCAAGATGTATCTGGTGAAAGTTTCAAGACTATATATCATATAGTATTCAAGAAATGGACCTTAACGCAAACTTTAACCGAAGTCGATCAAGCATAAAATGTAGGTCAAAGTGACCACATTGTTGGATGGCTGTTCGTTACTATCCAAGATGTATCTGCTGATGAAGTTTCAAGACTATATGTCATATACTAGTAGTATTCAAGAAATGGACCCTAACGCAAACTTTAACCGTGACGGACGGACGGAAGGATCGACGGAAGGACGGACGGACAGATGGACGAATTCTATTTCTCTCCCCAACTCCATTGGGCGAGGGGATAATAAACGTCAAAAATGTGTCTCCGGCTTAACCTCCTGACACGAACAATCATTACAAACTTACAAAGAAGAAACCATTATACATCCATACAAACATAAAAAATAACTCATTAGCTGCACGATATGAACATTCACGTTACTTGTCGCATGATGTCACTTAAGATTAGATATACATAAATGTATATTGCAATTTTGTTATACACATTATAAGTCGAAATTTATCTAAATATGTGTTGCTTAATTGTTCTCATACCGGATAGATGGTCATTTTATCGGATAACAAATTTCCTCGTTTTACACGAATGTATTGCTAGCGCGAAAAATAAAGACCACCAAAATATATAAAAATGCGTTCAAAATGCATTACAAAAACTAGCATTTCGCTAAATGTTTTTTACATCACAAACTAAAACATTTTTTGTTTATTTTTCCCCTATTGAAATGAACAGTCGTAGCGTTTGTGATACATGTATGGTTTTGTCCATAGGATTCTTCTTCCGTGTATATATTTCTAAGAGTAGGTATAGATATGAGGCCGACTTCATGGTGTTGATGGTATCCATTAGTTTTCAGTTCACTGGGATACATGAGGTGAAGGTAATAACCAAATCGTGTATTGTTCAGTTACAAAATTAAATGTTATTACTGAACAAAATACAACTACTATAATATATAATGTAAAGACTATAAATATGGAAATTAATGAGTACATATATTTTTGAGATTCCTGAACAAACGTCCAAAATACTAGTTTAGTTGTTGAGATTTCAGTCAACATTCTAACAAAAAGGTTACTGAGAAATGCTAGGATTAACGTCCTGTCGCATTATTCGTATTTATAAAAACATCGCAATATTTTCTGAATTTGCAGTATTTTCAGGATACTGCGATTGCTGCATGTTAAACTATATGCTTTATTAAAAAATAAGTTGCATAACTAGCCAAAGCTAGACCTATCGGGTTACAAAAACCCATACTACATGTGAATGCACGTGGTATGCTTATGTAAGGTGTATTTAAGGGTGTTCAATATTTGTGCATATTATCCTGCTTAGGCTGGGTATTTTTCAGCCACATACCATATAAATATGCATAAAAGTGGACATTTGTTTAAGAATTGAATGCATTTTTTTGTAGTTTTATTCACTTATAAAAGTGTTGACCATAGCACATTTTGAATGAAGCGCGCTGGCGCTTCATGATAAAAATGTGCTTTGGTCAACACTTTTATACACCTATAAAACTACTAAAATATGCATTCAATTCTTATAATTACATTTCACTAACATAAATATTTTCCTTTTTTGCATTTTTTCTTTCTTGATACTTT
>JAOXYH010099445.1:0-10583 GCA_028566455.1 Botula fusca
GGTCACAGTCACAGCATCATGTCACAGGTTTGGCCATATGTAATACTTGTGGACACAGTGCAGCTTGTGTTTTTCAGTATATCTGTACCAAACTATGCATAGGTATTAACTATGAAGAGAGTAGAAAGCCTATTGATTTTCAAGGTCAATGTTCAAGGGGACATCGTTATGTCACAGGTTTGGCCATATGTAATATTGGTGGGTACAGGGCAGCTTGTGTTTTCCGGTGGATCTGTGTCACACTTTGCATAGCCTAAGGCATTGACGTTGGAGAGAGCGAAAAGCCGATCGATTTTCAAGTCACAGCTCAAAGGTCAAAGTCAAACTGCATGTCACAGGTATGGCCACATGTAAAACTTGTGGACACAGTGCAGCTTGTGTTTTCCAGTTGATTTGTAAAAATATTTGCACAGGCGTTAACTATGAAGAGAGCCGAAATCCTGTTGATTTTTAATGACAAGTGCATACACAGAATTAAACCAGAGACATATAAACCATATGTCTCTGATTAAACTAATTTCAATTTTGTTGGGGTTGCGAGGGAATGCTCCGCATTGCGATGCCTTTGTTATTATATCCCCTGATCTTTAAGGGATATGGATTCATGATGTCCATCTGTCTGTAGACATACCGGTATACTAGTATTGTCCAGAACATATCACAGATTCTATGACTTAAATTTTTCTGATTTTTTCTGTTCACCTGATATTGACATAGTGAAAGGCCTTTTTACATATTTTTTCAGGGGTAAATGTAGATCTTGTTTCGGTCATAACTTTGTAATACCAGATTGGATCTCGGTCATACTTCATACAATTGTTGCCCGTAACAAAGGTATTTCAAGACCTTGACTCAGGACCATAACTTTCAGTTTCCTTCTTAGATCCAAGTTGCACAGCCGTTATCCATGAACCAACCGTTTGTCATTACCTTGACCCGAAGTTTTATCTTGAATGTCAAGATCACAGTTGATAGATGTATTGAAATCTTGTCCAGGCTGTAACTTCCAATTGCCTGTTTGGATCAGTCGGACAAGTCAGACTTTGCATACTTGTTGTTCCTGGCACGTGAATGTGTTATGACCTTGCACTAAAGTTATATCCATAGTTGGTATGTTTTGAAATCTTGTGCAGGCAATTGCTTTCATTTGCCTGTTTGGATCCAAGTCAGACTTTGCCTAATAGTTGTCCATGAACAAGTGTGTGTTATGAAGGTGGCATGAATGTGGTACATCGTCAAAATTGTCCCGGTTGACCCTGCTCTCCACCTAAGATGGCCACCATAAGCAGACTTAGTTTTACATAGTACCCTATGGGAAAAATGTGAGAAAAAAATCGTCTCTTCTGAAAGCAGCAGTCCAATTTAAAGAAAAAGTGGCATGGATGGTAAACCTCTAAAAATTGTGTCAGTTGACCGCGACCTTAGCACAAGATGGCTGCATGAGCAGACATGGTTTAACATAGGACCCTATGGGAAAAATGTCAAAAAATCTCTGAAAGCGAAGCCAGTTTAAAGGAAAAGTGGCCTAGATGGTCCTTGGGTGGTACACTTTCAAAATTGTGTCCGTTGACTGCGACCTCCACCTAAGATGCCCGGCACCAGTGGACATATTTTTACATGGAACCCTGTGTAAAAAATGTAAAAAAAATCTCCGCCAATTTAAAGGAAAAGCGGCGTGGTTGGTCCTTGGATTGTACACTTCCAAAATTGTGTCCGTTGACTACGAACTCTGTCTTTCAGTATAGTGGATGTGTGGGGTGAGCCTCTGGTTTCAATGGTGTTTGTGAAATGTGATAATCATTTTGCAAAGGCAGAATTAAGGTCCGTAACACACGGTAATATGCAGTTTTATATCTGATCTCATTAAACACTGTACATTATAATTGCTTGCCCATTTTGAGAACTTGAATCCTGTTTCATTTAAAAATCAAGTTCAAACCCAGGCATACCAAAAATTTAACTCATTTAAAAAAATGTTGGGTTGCGAAGCGATGCTCCGCTTTGCAGTGGCCATGTTAAACATGCTACGGGTGTCATTTTTGACAAGTTTGTGCAAATTAGGCAAAAAGGCAAAACAGCGACATTTTTATCTGATGCCACTGGTCTAGTTGTTGATTTTATATATATTTTCCATGCTGTCTCTTCAGTATGAAGACAATTCCTTTAATTCAAATTATCACAAGATGCATCGTCCGTGGTTGGCATCGGAATTTGACCGACCATCCCAATGGTTTCTGAAACGTGCCATTTCGCTTAAGAAGGTTGTTTTGATTATACATCAAGTAAAGACTGTTACTGTCATAATGGTAGTTCCGAAACTTGTCAAAAAGAAAAATATCCGCACCATTTATAATGGACTGTTTGTTCGTTTGTTGGTTTGTTTGTTTGGGGAGGGGGGTTACTGTGTCGCCCACCGCATAGCTGGGCAACAAATCTTTTATACAGCCATGTCGGAGAATCAACAGGAATGATTTTTGACTGCAGGACTTCCTTCGTATTTTCTTCTATTAGAACACTTGAGCACAAATGTTACCTTTTTCAAGACTTGTATAGCTTAGTACCTATAAGATACTATAGAAAACGAACACAGAACACAAACTTCATTGTTTGTACGAACTTTGAAGGATTTTTTTTCAGCCATCTGCTGCAAACTGACACCAAAAAAGTGCATCAAGGTGTAACTTGAGATGATTTTCATTAACCGTCAAAAATGGCAATGTCCGCCATGGGTTAATCTGAAATATCATATTAAACGTATTGACAGGGTTATAAGGTATTTTCTAGTGTGAATATTTTGTATGCGTTTTATGATTCTATTGAGATGACCACAGACTGTTTAAGAACAAATATTTAATTTCACTAATTTCACCCAATAGTAATGATAACAATAACAAACTAACAATAATCTAAACAAAAATGGGAACAAACTTTCGCAATTGTTTCAAATAGTTTAACGAGGCATTAGGTTACATTATAAATGATTATAGTTTAATTTTGAGATTGAGCTTTAATTGTCAACATTTCAGAGAAGATACTTGAAATAAGTTTATGAAAAGTTTCACATAGTCTTTTGATGTTTTCTTTTACGGACTTTCAAAGTTAAGCAAGTGGCCAACATAACACACAACAGTGTTGCCGTCACAGATACAGAGGCAACCACTGCTATTTCAACCATCGTCATTTTTCTATGACGTTTTCCATGCTTTGTAGAACGGACATCACCAAGACTTCCCTGCGTATCTTTGTTATTTGCAGATACTTGAACCTGATTGTCTGTTGGATTTAAGTGGCTCCTGGAACTTAGCATATCGCTGACATTTAAATCTTTTCCGTCGTTAGTTATCCATCCCTTTACATCACTTGCAAAACCAGAGAAATTTTCAGGAACCAGATAAATATTGGTCCAGCTCTGCCCTTCATTGCTGACTATATAACTATCGTTACCATTTCGTTCAAATCGTTGGCGCATAAATGGCGGACTTTTCACCGGAATTACTCCTGCAGAAGACGATTTCATTTTCGTGCAATAGTTTATCTCACATCCCTCGTCTACGGTGGCCATGTGTTGACTGTATCCACTCGGACAGATCTTTGGAGCTGTATCCGGGATATAGTATTTATTTGCCAGTGGGTTCCCTTGTTGGCAGCTGAACAGCCCACCAAATGGAGCTGAATACCGTTCAGCATTTTCAAAGTCATCGCTTACGCATATCTTTAAATCAGATGCAATATGAAGTGATTTATACGTAGGAGGACAACCATGCGTTTGAGACAAAGGATTTGTTAAAATGCTGGAGTATATTCCTCCAAAGAGGTATCCGGAGTCATCTTGAACTTTATCCTTCACAGCTGCGCACCAGTATGATTGGAACGAGGCAGAACCGTAATGGGGTACATTATGACACTTCTTCCAGAAAATAAAATAGTCACTGCAGTCTTGAATTATTTCTGTTTTAGATGTATTGCCTTGGAAAAGAAGGACTGGATCATATCCTTCAGGGCATGTATTGGTGCCAGTCTTAGGATTAGCTGTGGTTAATTCATCACACAAATTTACTGAAAGATCACCAGTATAGTCACATGTTTGGTAAACTCCACCAAATGTTAAATTCGCACCAGCATCATAACAAGAACCGTCGTCAACGTTTGCTTCAAAGTTAAAGTTTGGTGAGTTCATATTTGTACATCCTTTTATAGTATTGTATTTATAATACGTGGCGATTGCTTCTTCTATTATGGCAGCAACATCTTCTATGATGGAAAGAGGAAGTTCCGGGAAAGTATTTTGGTTAATCAGAAAGTTTAGTGGATCCCCGGAACGATCGATTGCAACGATATCATCGGCGATACCATCAACCCATTCATTAATGCTAAAATTTACTGGCTTAAAAACAGGTCCCCCGTGAGTTCGAACGGATGAATGAGTTCTTAGCGAAAGATATGTAGTCAGTGTTGAATCCGTGGTCGTTGAAGGATGATTGAAATCGACGCCACTTCCAAAGAACGATATTCCAGCGGACCGTGCAATCCCAGACTTGGTAATATCAGACTGCTTCACAGCTGTTCTGTTCAGTTGCTCTACTTTATAGATCGCAGCACCGGCATCTACGCTTGTGACCACGTGCGTTCCGAAGTTTCTTACTAATAACTGGCTCTCGTATCTTGCTGTATGTCTTCTTCCAAAAAGCAAATGTAAAGCGATTTCCAGTACACGATCTCTGAAAGTAGGGTCAAGTGAGGCGTCTGACTGAAGCTTTGCAGTGTATTTTTCATATCTGGAAACAACTCTTACCGTGACGGAATTGTCGTTGACTTGGTTCTTTTTGACTTCCTGATATTCTGAGGAATAACTTCCGTGGATTGAAAATATCCAGGGAATGCCGACGCTTCCACCGATATTAATTGACTTTGCTGTCATTGATGTGTAGTTCGACCAGTGATCGATTATATCCGAGAAGATTTCAACATTGCTCGACTTGACTGGTACCACAAAGACATCATCCGGCATAAGATACTTCCCGTCAGCAGTAGTCTTGCACTGAGAGTATTTGTATTGGATAATTTTCCCGCGGTCTTCATTCAATAAATTGTCCCATCCAATTCCTGGCAAGTTAACATATTCATGTGGAGAAGCATTTGTTCCACCACATTCACTGAGTGGAGAAGCCCCCAGTCCATTTGGGGATAGATTCCCAAGCAAAATAACAATAAAAGCAAATTTCAGTTTCATATTTCCACCATATCCAATGTCCAAGTATAAACAAATAATAATCCTTTATCGGACAAATTTTGACGTCAACACCGAATAGGCTTAACCACATTAATTCAGTTTCATTTGACTTTCTCGCAAGCGCTTTGGCTTATTTGTTTATAAAAAGTAATTAATTGAAAAAATCCATAATATCTTAAAACTGTCGATTATCCTTTTTATTTCTTGTTATTTTAAAGACTATACTACTAGATAAACTCGTTGAAATGACGTCTTTTCATTGCTTTTGCTATTTATCGTTTTGCTAATGACACCCTGTGTAGTTAGAACGATAGTTTACTCCAGCTTTTATGCTAATTTAATTTTGATTGTTTGCATCATTTTTGTGTTTTATTTCTTTGCCTCATAAATTAAAGGCAATAAAACAAAGGATTACATTGTCTTTAGCCTTAATGATAAATACAGATTATTTATTTTAGATAGATTATAGATATATCATTGAGGTTATATCATATTTATATCACAATGCGCACTTTCACCGTTCAATCTCAACGTTCATGTTAACGTGGGTACATTGTATATTTTAGATATCTCGTCCTTTTACTTTCTACTTCGACAACATGACATTGAATTCGCTAACAAATTGTGATACAATTAGGAGATGCCAGTTTGAACAAACAAACATGTAACTGAGTTACATACGTATTAAAGAAAATCAACATTTTGAAATATTGGCACTTGAATTCCAAGGCAACAACTTCATGGGAGAAATCTTCTGCAAGACGTGGGCCCAGAGACAATGCAAAAACGTAAAACAAAGAACAAGAAAGAGAAATAGAGCATTGTCAAAAGACCAGAGAAGGAAACAAAGTACATCGAAACTGACAACACAAAAACAAAACTAGTAATGTGAACTGCCATAAAAACCGAGAGTGACATCAGGTGCTCTGGAAGGGTAAACATTGCCTGCTCCATTAACGGAAGCAGTCACATACTCGATGAAGAGTCGTGGTCGATGAGCTGTGAAATTCAGTGTGACGAAACAAAATATATCTTGTTGTATTCGAAAGATGGATACATCGATCTACCAAATGATGAGACGAGTAATGATGATAATGATTATATAACTGCTGGGGTGATAATACATGTATTTACAAAGGCAGATCATAATCCTTACAAAGATTATTGAGAGAAAGTACATCATCTATATATCGGAAGCGAAAGGATTGGGCTAGCTTCCTCTCTTTTCTCTTTAGTAGCATTTGGAAGAACTTCCCTTCACTATGAATATAAGAACAGATTGGATAAAGCGGTGTACAATTTATCTCCATTGGAATTCCCAATTGTATGTTGTAAAGCGGGTTTTCCAAACTCGAAAACTCAAAAAATGTATAGTCATTTAGAAATTCCAGTATGGTAACTGGCAACATCAGTCTCGGAGTACTTCTTGTTAAAACCGATATGGTTTTTTACCTAGTACTAAATAGGCATACCGTTTTCCAGGAGGTTACGCTGTTAACTAAATTTTTTCAAAAACTTAAAAATTCTTGTCAAAATTGGTCCATTTTGGTGACATTCGACCTTTTTACGAAGTAACTGACAAAAAAAGCTTCGGAATGAAGAAGAATTTTCACATGTACTGAACATTTTAAGAGTCATTCTCTGTAAGCATCATACGAAGGAAATTGAATGTCTGATTTTCTTTATAATGTATTTTTTAATCATACAATAATAGCATATGAAAAAAAAAAATCAATTTTAAGGGTCATATGGTTTGCGGTTACCATGGCAACTAACATAAACAAAAATAGGGCAAGAACTGGTCTAAGAATTTTACATTTATTCATTTGTTTGATACATCATTTGCAGTGTACGCTTTCATAAGGAGCTTAGTTTTTGTCAAAAAGAAAAAAAAAACCATGTCTCTTATTATGTTAATGGTGAAGGCATGGACCCTTATGAGGAAACTTAAGGCTTAATTTGGCAAAAATATCTCCTTTTAAGGATTTTTCATAAAAGCTTTTTCCTCCTAAGTTCAAGGTGAAATTTTAGAAAAACTTGGCGAACAAATATACTGCTTTTTCGTTTTTGGATGGTAGAAGCATTGAAAAAGGCTATCACCAAAACAATGGATGGGTGGTATTTTTATTGTTCTCGCGAAATATGGTAAAAATGCTTTTTAAAATTTTATTTAAAATGTCAATTGCATACTTTATCTTTAGAATGGAAACCCAATTATTGTTGAAAGTTGTCAAAAAAACAAGGATGGGTTGCAAAAATCAGAATTCATTTTTAAAATCTGTAAAAATGGAGGGTCTGAATAATGGCCAAAAATATAATTTTGCATTTTATTACCGTTTTTCATTGAATAGTATTCCATTTGTTCTTTAAAACGCGCCATCAGCCATATCTGCACACCAAAAGATAGTTTTTTCACAGTATATTCTCAAACATCTGTTTCCTCTAAAGGGACTTTGTTTTCACCAGTATAATGATAAGCAATTTTAAACGATATAAAATGATTTACCAAACATAGATGTCCAGAAATAACGAGTTAGCTGCGCTAAGTCGTTATGACGAGTTTGCTAAATCGTTATAACAAGTTAGATTAGTCGCTATAACGAAATACTAAGTCATTATATTAGCAGTGCTACGTCGTTATAATGAGTTAGGTAAGTCGTTAAAACGCGTTAGCTAAGTCTATATAACGACTTACAATAACGAAATAGCTGCGCTAAGTCGTTGTAACAAGTTGGCGAAGTCGTTATAACGAGTTACCTAAGTCGTCATAACGACCACAGGGGCTTGTCTTCAGGATATCATATAACTTTATTAAAAAATACCATCCCCTATTCATGATATCATATAACTTACCACCCCCCACCTGCCTAAAGTTCGGGTTTAGTAAAAAGGAGTTGTTTTTTTAATAAAGTTATATGATATCCTGAAGATATAGGGGTTATGATATTCTGAAGACAAGCCCCTATTATTACGACTTAAAACAACACCATGACACCAATGGGCTTCCGTATATTACACCTTGGTGTACCTTTGGTTTGTTTTATGTAACCACCAAGAATCACATGATGCGTTCCGCTGTGTGATCATGTGACTACCCAAGATGGCGAAGGCGGTCGTTTTGTTTTGGTTGGGTTCAATTTTTGTTTGTGTTTTGCTCATATCTGCAGTGAGATCTGTAAAATATGAGCCGAACTGGGCCTCTTTGGATGCTAGACCCCTGCCTTCCTGGTACGATGAGGCCAAGCTCGGCATATTTATTCACTGGGGCGTATTTTCAGTCCCAAGTTTTCACTCGGAATGGTTCTGGTACTACTGGAAAGGCAACCACCTTAAAGATGTTGTAGATTTTATGGAAAATAACTATCGACCAGACTTCACATATGCTGATTTTGCATCCATGTTTACTGCAGAGTTTTATGATCCGAACGAATGGGCAGACTTGTTCAAAGCATCCGGAGCAAGGTGATTTTACGTACAGGGTTCTTGCAATCTGGGTTTAGTACATACAAAGTAATATATTCGTCCAGGGACATATGTAACTAGTTACATCCCTGATTCATGCCAGCTACAGTAATACAAGACATATTTTAACATACAGCTAGCCTATGGCGAGAAAAATCAGCATTACAGATGTGCTAAGGAACCCAGTTAACCCGTACCACAGGCCAGTTGGCCTGTATTAAGTGGACAAGCCTCTGTGTTATCTCCAAGTCATAGCACCCAAACAAATGGGCTACACAAATGTCAGACAAATAGTATTCAATCAAAAATAATTTCAGATGATTTTGTTAAGAGTTAATTGACAGTTGTACATTTAATTAACATCAGCATTAATCAGGTTGGGAATAACCCGCCAAATCAGTAATAGTTCCTGACTTAGTTGAAGCATGTGTGAGTACATTTTACCTGTATTGTTTGCCTCAACTGTTTATATGATGGGTTATTGAAACTCAATACAATCGAACAGCTTTCAAATCAGGAACTATTACCGATTTGGCGGGTTGTTCCCAACCTGTTAATTGACATCAATTATATTAGAGCACAGAAATCATGACAGACTTAACCATGGGATCAACCTGCCTTATGGAAGACAGAAATTACCTTCAATTAACCATTAAACAAATAAATAAATAAAAACTACATGTACGTGGGTAGTACTGTCAGAAACAACAGTAATCCCCACACCCTACATTATCCCTTTTCAAAATACATTTTTGCATTTAAATTTTACCCCTGTAGGCCCCCTATTTAACAATTAAAATGTACATACAGTTTGATATTATACTTGTTAGAAATAAACTGCGTAAAAAAATAGGAGTTGGTGTCACACACTGAAATTCAATTATATTTTTGCTACCAACTTCGATCCCTGTAGGCTCCATTTTGAAAATCAAAATTCTAAAACCTTAGGGACTACATCAAAAGTTCAATGTAGGATAAAAAACTGAATTCACATAGTTTTTTCAATGGCCACCTCTGCAACTTGCATGTAATTTGTAAAAAAAAATGCTTGACGAGTTGAATGGTATATACTTCACTTTCAAAAGTATCAAAGCCTTTGAATGACATAGATATTACATGATTTCTCCCCAATATTTGGACCTAAAGCTGGCTATCTGGTTCGATTTTTTTGTTGTTGTTGTTTTTGTTTTTGTTTTTTTTTTTTGTTTGTTTTGTTTTGATTATTTTTGCATGAAAGGTCCACACATATGTAAGGATGAACATTGGTAATGTATTTCTTTAACCTGAAAAATTGATGGTACTTGTGGACCGTATTGATATGAACTCAATTGTGACAATCAATTACATATACAATGTATAGCAATACGATTAACATATAAACTATATGTCATGTATGTACATCATTTATTTTGTGATACTGGAATTCTAAATATAAGTATCACATTAAAAGAACAACTTAAAGATAATCAATAATAGTTTGCTTTTTTTTGATGATTTGCCTAAATAAAGTAATGTAATAGATTCGGCAGAAAAATTACACATATAAACAAGATAATTGTTCATCTCTGACAAGCTATTATCACCACACTAGAAATTGTGTCTGTAAGACATGGATGCCCTGTCCTAAAATCATATAAACACAAAACTTAATCACATGACAATCCAATTATTGTATGACTGCTAAGTACTATCCAAGACGCATCTACTGATGAAGTTTTATTGTTACACTATGCTTAGTTCCAAAGAAATGAACTTAAAATCAAAACTTAACCAGAGTCGTTCAAGCATGAAATTGAGATCATAATGACTCAGTCATTGTATGAGTGCTCAGTACTATCCAAGGAAGTGTCATTGATACACTATAGGACCAAAGAAATGAACTTAAACGCAA
>JAOXYH010099556.1:0-10583 GCA_028566455.1 Botula fusca
GTGCTTGTTTTTCATCATTTATATGATGAAGCTTACGTGCATGTAATTCATCATACGGGTGATGATATAATCGTGCGTGTTTTTCATCATGTATTTGATGAAGCTTACGCGCGTGTAATTCATCAAAAACGCACCCACGTTTATACCTGCAAATTTTGTTCCCTAAAATTCTGCATAGGAAACAAATTGATGTTATAGGTGATCAGAAGTGTCTATAACTTGCACTTTGCAGAACTGATAAGGTGTGTTTTTGACTTACTTACTGAGAGTTTTGGTGGTTCAGTGATGCAAAGTATCGTTCTATATTAATGTCATGATCCCCACCGAATGCCCCAACTCGTGTTTCCGTTCCTTTCTTCAAAAGGAAATCTTTCGAATACATTCATGAGGAATTTAGTACTTGCCAAGTTCATTTCTTTTAATACCAATCCACATACTTCATTTCATAGCAACTCGGTATTTGAGACCCAATTTGATTGATTATGCGTTTGATATAAATCAATCAGATCAATATAAACTATCAGTTCAGTTTGAATTTAAAAGTCAAGATACTGGGTTTAAACGTCGAAAGTCTACTACTTATCGCAATAGTTCTGATTGTCAAGTGTCGGGGAAAGAAAATTTACCGCTCGGAAGAAAATTTCCATTGTTTTTGTTGAAGCCGTCTGGATTTTGAGATGTTTCATTTATTTATTATAATTAAAACAGAAATAAGTTTCATGGCTGACATTTCCGGACTTTTTTTTTATTTTTTATTAATTATTTATGATCACATCGCCGGACTTTAGTTTAGCCATCGTTTTTCGATTTTACATTTCAAATGCGAAGTTGTCTTAAAGTTTAATATTTGTGTCAGGTCATCTACATATCTAAATCCCAGTTTTCCAAAAACAGAAACTTTCGGTTAAGTGACTAGCTTGCACGATAAGTTTATATACCCGTAAAATATACGGAAGATTCGATTTCTTTTTAAAGTACATTTTTGAATTTTGGTATCATGCTGCTTGTTTACGCAATAGCCGAAGTTTTGGCAGTCAAAAATCAATTGGGGTGAGGTAGCACTTAAACCTTTATGGAATGTTAGGCATTTTTTGACAATACCTTTATTGCCATCCCCATTTTTACTAATCTCATTCGTACGGATTAACTTAATTCAAATGAAATTGACATTATGATTAGTTATATTTATGATACATTTAAAACGCCATTTGTTATGTAAAATCTCAGAAAGGATATGGTAACTTACGCTACAAAACCACAGTTGCTAACTTGAAGTCATTTGATATAAATTACACTTGTATATTTAAATGTTTTATCACTGATATACAAATATCCTTTTTCGTCAAAGGTCAGAGACCGTCTATTTAAGTCATTCTTTCTTTTTAATTTTAGATTTCAATCACTTTCGACTTGTACTTTCCTGGTATTGAATGTCGGCACGTTATTTGTACAAATTGTTAACAAGTTTACTTATAGTCAAGAAAAGTGTTAAATACTACCGGCTAATACACATTTTATGTTTTTGTCAACACATGAAAAGTTTATATTAATTTGTTGATAACAGGTATCGACCTCTAGGATATTATCAAAGATTTGGGATATTGATTCTAATTATTTGTTCAGCACTTAGGATTTATATATGGGATAAATTATTTTGGAAAATACTTTTGAACTTTGAGATCTTGATAACTAATTGGATATTCGTTCGATTGTCACAATGCGTTTTTGTTTTCGACATGAAATAGTGCTGTGACTTGAATTTCCAAGAACCATATAAAATGGATGTAATGCTGATATCGGAAAACCTAAAAATGAATCGATCTGAATATAAACCTACATTCCAGGAAACACAACATAGAAATCGGAGACTCGCAGACATTAAACGAGGACAAGCATATTTCCAAAAGATCGATAGTCTTGCGGAAAGACAATGGACTCGGAATACACCTCATGATAGCGCTGGAAGAAGACAAATCGTTACAATCCGACCACTTACAGACACAAAGTATTCACAGTTAAAAAGTAGGCAGTTAATGTTGAAACAAGATCTGGACAACAAACGAATTCACTCAGAACGACCAAGAATCCCTGAGCGTATGGTAGAGGAAGAACCTGTTTTACCTAATTCAACAACACCTCGTCAAAAAGTCCCGTTGGATGTTAGAAACCAATCCCCGTATTTTCGCAATGGATATGCTGAGAAAATAAGCGAGAGATTAGGGCTATACAATAAATGGGGTTCAGGTATACATCCATTGGACGAGAAAGTGATGTTAACAAGCAGTGATATGGCACCTCAGTTTGAGCCGTTCAGATTCCGTGACAGTGTGAAACACGTGCATAAACCTACTCCAAAACATTATTTACCGATGAGTAGAGTCGCCCATGATAAAGACAGACAAATAAGAGTTCACACAAACTTTTTATCTAGAAACGGTATCGTGGATATTCTACCCGAACTAGAACAGTGGCCAGAAATTGACAACGAATCCCCACAAAAGTCTTTCGTACGTGATCCCGAACTCATCCAGAAGGAGAAAACATCAGTTTTCATGAACCGATTGGACAAAATGATTGATCCATATAAACAACAAACAGACAATATGGAAATCACTTCTAGCGACGAGGAATGTAAGGGATCACCTCCACCGTCTATTTCGGATCTGTCGGATATTAACAAAGACAATCCTAGGTCTTCCAGGGGCCGGGAGATAGGTATAGTTCAGAAGCTTCCTCTTTATCCAAAATATATCACACATCCGCAAAAACCTCGGCGGAAAAACTTAACGTTTTCCAAACTACTTGTGGAACTGAATAGACAGCCCATGGGAGCAAGTAGAAAGTGCAAAATTTGGGTAAACAATCTAGAAAGAATTCATTCGAAAAATTGTAAAATATGACAGAAAACATAAGGATTGTTTATATAGATACAACGCTGGTGAATATGGATTATAAATCGCAAAAGGTCCTGAGCACTGCAAAAATAGAGAAGTGTTTGTCCTGATTTTCAGATAAAAACTTGGCGACATTCGGTTTTAATTACCTCTGCACATGTCTTTGTTAAATGCGAGGTTGATCGAGTTCACTAAACAGATAGTATACCATATCTTTTGTTTTAATATAAAATAACTAGAACAAATGTAAAAATGTAACATGAGACATGAATAATAAGATTGAAATAATGGTAAAAGTTGAGTTTGTTTTGCTTTCGAATTTAAACGAATCTTTTACAATTATTTCGACTATAAGGCAGCGTTATAGTTCTAGTGGCGGACATGGGAAGTCGTGGGGATTCGTCGACATTGGGCAGGTAATTGACAATCCTCGATGCGAAAGTGTAATATACCACGTGGGGCGAACAGCTATAGGTACGAGTATATTTTTACCAACCGCTCAGACCACTAGGCCAAAAGGTGCCACAAACAGCGTCGCCTCCTTTACTATATAGTAAAAGCAGACATACCACAAAGGAAACAAAGAGTTTTTCCTAACTATAGAACAGCTAAGGAGATACTCTTAAGTTTATTCCACTTCCCACGAATGCATTGATTGTTTGTTGGGAACTGCAAACGTAATCCAAATTTTGGAAAAAATTCGCTGTTAAGGTCCAGTTATCACTATTAAAACCAACAGGTTCAAAAACGACATTCCTGTCAACATAAAATGTGTCGAGTAAACTACGATGGAAAGCATCCCGGTAAAATCTAAGTTAACCGCGATGTCAGCACTTCCTCTCTCCTTTTTGCTCACATGGATCTGGTACATTATTACCGTCTTTCCTTGCTTGAAAAAGAAAACAACGATGTTTTTGACGAAAAGGAGATCAACTATGTCTTCTTTTGAAAATCTCTTTACCAATGCCTTGTGTAGAACTGTAAAACCCTCCTGTATTATGGTCTATTATATTAATTTCGCACAGCTGTTAACGAGGCTCGCAAAGTCAGTTCTTTCGCCAGTCGAGCATATGCTTGACACGAATAACCTGTCTGCATGTAACGCTACGGTGGCAATGTTTAGGATGAAAACTCTTAGTTGGACAAGCAGTAGTGTTTATCAGTTAGTTTACAATAGATATCAGTAGACATCATTCAATAGGTAAGAATAGTGGTAGTCTCAAGAAACGAGATTTTGCCCTTGGAAACTTCATATATGAACTTGATTGAAGGACGAATGCTATAAGCATGTTCAAGAAAAACCATTCAGCTCATCTTCAATGCCTGTCGACTTCATGTCTACGTCTAAATCTAAACCAGGAGAGAGTTTTTTTTCACTGATATTTCTTTAATTTTCTTTTAAATGCTTCCCGTGAAGATGTTGTCATAGGAAGGTGCCATCTCAATCCCCATTGCTGTGCCATTAACATGAAGGTGAAATTGTGTTTCAGCACTAAAGTGAGCATTTCTGTAGGATCTTGTATGGAGTATCATTTTTTCCTAGACTTCTTTACAGGCTGTAATACCATCATCATGTAGAATGTTCGTTTGCAGATAGGGGTATCCATGGAAACGATAAGAGTATTGTTAGAAAAAGAATTCAATTGGCCCTTTTCTTTTAGTTGTGATGATAAAGTTTCCACGAAAGCGGTAAAATGGAAATCAACCTTTTTTCAGACAGTGTTTGAGGAGGATGCTCATTAGCGGAGACAGTAGGTAGTTCTGTGTTGTTTTCCTTGTGAATCTTGAGCAGGATATAGAATCGACCGGCTTTAGGATCCTCGGGTATTATAAGTATTCCGTCGTCTCGTACTTGATATAGCCTTTCTCGCGTATAGTCTTGGGACTTGTAGCTATTCCCTCGGCAGAATTCGAAGTAGGATCCGAGTCTAATTTTTGACAGAAATTGCTGTCACAGAAAATTGCAGCTGGGCTTCTTGGATGCAAGTTGTTTGTCTATGACAATGGCAATGCCTGTCTGTTTGCACATGGTTTAAACGCAAAGTCTCGTCATTAGTATTTAAATCATTTAATGTGGGTCCTTTTTCTGCAGATAAATTGTCACAATTCTTGGTATATAATGTCGCAACTTGCATGTAACGTCGGTTTTGACAAGACTGGTCATCGTGTATTCTAGTATGGTGTTATAACTAGGTTTAGGGCTTCACACATCTTGGAACCCGAGATGTTTGTTCGTTGTCGGCGCCACTTGTTTCTATTTGGTCCTCTCAATTTTTGTTGACAGAGAATTGTTTCATACCAAGTCTTCTGCCAAACTGATAAAGATCATTACCCAGTTTCTTGATAACTTTTAAGTTTCTTTCGAACGATTCTGAATTGGTCTTCCACTGGGGAGAGTTTGTCTTGACATTTAATGAATAACATTGTTCAAAAGGAGATCCACATGACCAGTGGAACAGTCAAACCAAAAATTTATTCCAACGTTGATAGAGGTTGTTGAGTTTTACACGGTAATCCTTCTGGTTTTCTTTGTTTTTGCTTTTGTTTTGTTTTGTTTTGTTTTTTTTTTTTTGTTTTTTTTTTGTCGCCGAGTTTACAAAACTACGGAAGCGTACGGAACAAATTAGATATGTGGTGGTAAATATAAATTTGATTCAGTTTGAGTGCTCTACGCTTTTAAAAGTACGGGTTGTAGTTGATACGGACAGAGACATAGAACTGTTTCACATGTCTCTATACGGATTAGGTAGAAAAACATACAAGCTAGCTAATTTAACGTCCAAAGGCATGGTCAACGTAAGAACCTGCTAGGTGATGGATCAAAACACGGCAAGGGGTCTCAACATAAGAATTTGGTACATAGGTGCGACTGGAGCTCCCATTAATATATTTAAAATCTGAGTAAAAGTAGACCAATTCATATATTTCAAGGCAAATTCAATGACCAAATCATATATTACTTTTTGGTTTACGTGGTGTAGTTTTTCAGTTCTTGTATGTTACACAGAGTGTATGTCCTTGTCGTAGCCTTTAATTTTTAATTGTTCAAAAGGAGATCTATATGACGGGTGGAACAATCAAACAATAATTTATTCCAACGATCATAACCTAGTGTATGATAACGTCATAAACAAATCAAAGAGATTAAGAATACGTAAATTAACATTTTTTTGCTCGACGTACAAGCTTCTTCAGTGTCTAAATACAAACTAATTTTGTACAAACAACAACAACACAATTTAATTTTAAGCTTTGCTAACCTTCCTGACCAAGGGCAGATGTAGAGCGGGACCAAGTAAGGCATTGGCAAAGCATAGGTCATATAAGAAAGTAATAAACAGAAAAAATAACATTGAAAGTATGTGAGATTAGATTTTGTCTTGAGATAACCCTTGAGACGGCATCATATTCCTGTGTTGGAATTTGTCATACTAGAACAGACGAGAAATTCCGTCTTGGATATTATCACGACACTATTATCTACAAGCACTAGATGAAAGTGGGATGAACTGTCGTTGGAGTAAATAGTTATGTTGGATATTACAAAATTAAGCGAATTCTCCAACATTAAACATGACGTATAGGGGATACTGGTAATTGAATGCAACAACAGGCAAATGTTATTGCTACTCTACAATGCACATACAATAAGACGGTGATCTACCAGGAGAGAAAGAGCCAGAAAGCCAATTGCTGATGGTGTGGAAGGGGGTGGCCGTGGCCTTTAAACTGTCTTTTAATTTACACACAGATGATTTTACCTCTTATTCCGATCGAAGTTTAAATGAAGGGCTTTTCTTGTTTTAACAATACGAGGGTGATACTTGTACCTTTTATTTTGATTGATTGATTGAATGGAGTGTAACGCCACTTTCAGCAGTATTTCAGCTATATCGTGGCGGTCAGTTTTAGTGACGGAGGAAGCCGGAGTGCCCGACCTTGGGCAGGTAACTGACAAGCCTTACCACGTACGGTTGTAAGTCGAGTGCACCCATTTTGTTGTTTACAAAGCGGGGCGCGAACTCACAACCCAGAGGTGATAGGCTACAGTGATTGTACTGTAAACAACGACCTTAACCATTCGGTCACCCAGGCCCCCCTTTTATTTTGAGCACGCGTGTAGACATATTCAAGTTAAGTTATTTTTCGTCTGGAAAATAACTGGGGTGCTCTATATGAACAACTAGCGCTAAATTGATCGCTAACTGGGATGCTTTATATGAACAACTAACGCTAAAATGCCATTGCTAACCGGGATGTTTTATATTAACAACTAGCGCTAAAGTGAAATTGATAACTGGGATGCTCTTTATGAACAACTAGTGCTGAAGTGTCATTGCTAACTAGGATGCTCTTTATGAACAACTAGCGCTGAAGTGTCATTGCTAACTGGGATGCTTTATATTAACAACTAGCGATAAAGTGACATTGCAAACTGGGATGCTTTATACGAAAAACTAGCGCTAAAGTGGCATTGCTAACTGGGATGCTTTATAAGAACAACTAGCGCTAAATGGGATGCTTTATATGAACAACTAGCCGCACTAAAGTGACATTGCTGACTGGGATGCTTTATATGAACAACTAGCGCTAAAGTGACATTGCTAACTGGGATGCTCTTTATGAACAACTAGCGCTGAAGTGTCATTGCTAATTGGGATGCTTTATATTAACAACTAGCGATAAAGTGACATTGCAAACTGGGATGCTTTATACGAACAACTCAGTAGCGCTAAAGTGGCATTGCTAACTGGGATGCTTTATCAGAACAACTAGCGCTAAATGGGATACTTTATATGAACAACTAGCCGCACTAAAGTGGCATTGCTAACAAGGATGCTTTATATGAACAACTAGCGACAAAGTAACACTGCCTGAGGAGTCTGAATAGTTATTAATTGACTTGTCTGTTTACCTTTTATACACAATGATTTTAAGTGTTTAGTGCAATACATGTTATGTGCCGTTCTTGCAAGGAAATAGGAATGTAAATAGTAGTATCGTATACAGAGACATATAAAACTATGAATAACCATTTTATCACTGACTCGGTTAAATATCATAAGGCCCCTGATTTACTTTGTAAACTACCCTTTTCTTGATTAAACTACCAACTGAAATAAAAATTACATGTACAATGTATGTAACAATAGGTTTGGTTTTTGTGCACTGGACTATCTAGAGATATGCTGGGACTAATGAGTCCCAGAGATATGGCAGTTTTTATATGAGGGTTAGTAGACTGAAAATATTCAAATCAAAGTTAATGACAATATTCGGGGTAGTGTGTTTACTTCTCAAACTGCATTTTCATTTTTGTTCAAGTATTTGTATAAAGGTGAAAATAAAAAAAAGAAAGCTTAGTACAAACTAACCGATTAGATCTATCGGCAGAGATTTTAAAATAAAAATTTTCGGCAAATGGTATTTCAGGTATCCCGAACCCGAGTCCGAGACAGATTTCCCCTAGACGAAATAAACATCAACAGTTTCCTTAAATGTAAACATACTTTTTAATGCAAAACTATTAATAAGTATCTACAGTTTCCGATGTTGAACATTTCCCGCGGATTTTCTTTTTTGTTTTTGTTGTCTCCCCTCGAACAGCTTACGCGATCTGATTGGGTAATCGTCAAACACCGGAAAGCATGGCTGCTGTTGCAAAATACAGAAATTCGTCTGAGAGAAAAACATAATATTTTGCTTTTTTCTTGACATTATTAACCATACACGAGAAAAATTCCCACTTTTAGTGTCAAACTGATCAGTTACTGACGACTTGATTTTTTTATAATGAAATACGACTTCAAAATAAAGCGTTGATGATAGAAATCTGAAAAATGACTGAACAATAAATGTCTATTCCAGGCGGCATTTAATTATGTCTTTAAAGGAACAGTTAAAATGACTGATGTTAAAATAGAAGGAGTGGATTTAAGTTATAATGAACCAGATGGTTCTAAGGTTGATACAGCCACTAACAATAACCATGAGTTTGGTACAGATAATGCTGATGCTCCTTGTAACATAGAAAATGGTACAGATGATGCTGAGGCTCCTTGTATAGACATTATAATAAATAACGTGGTTTGTACATTCAGTACAAGATGCCATTTAAACCTGAAGACGGTGGCAACACATGGTATCAATGTTGAATACAAAAGGGAACAGGGTGTATGTATCTTGTGTTTATCCATTCATAGCCAAGCAATAATTTTGTATAGATGCATTTCCAGTTGTTTTTAATGAATGAATTGTGCTGGTTGACCCTAGTCACGCAAGGGGGCAATTGGGGCAAAACGTCATGATTCAATTGTGACGTTAAATTTTTTGTATTGTGACGTCTAAATTTTCTGGGAAAATGCACTAACTGGAAACATGTCTATTGTAGAATGAAAATAAGTTTGGAAATTTAAATCCTGATGCAGTTCATTAATATTAGCAAATGCAGAATTTAGAATATTGTTGCTATATAAGTCAATAACAGGGACTTAAGTTCCCGGTAAATGAAGAGATTGAGTATCATTGGGAAGATTGACTATTTTACCTGAACTCTAACAAGAGAGGAGACCATTGCTACCTGTGGCCTTTAAATCCTATTTTTAATTTTCATCGATTTCATACCTTAGTTTAAACTATTTATTTCCAAAAGAAATAGTACAACTAGTAGTACAATTATAAAAATAACAAGTAATAATACTATCGGGGTTTGGAAACAAGTATAAAACTACTTTAATCCATCTCACTATAAACAAGGAATTGCAAGTAGAATAAACATGTTCACAAACATTTATGCTAAAAAAAATATGAAATAGAATACATGAGTATGACATTAAGAAACAAGACCAATCCATTCTGGTCAAATAAACGAGGAAGGGAGGTGGTTATGAA
Source organism: Botula fusca (assembly GCA_028566455.1). NCBI lineage: Eukaryota > Metazoa > Mollusca > Bivalvia > Mytilida > Modiolidae > Botula > Botula fusca. The sequence continues at coordinate 9,786 of JAOXYH010099556.1, forward strand.
AAGTGAAAATCACAAGGTAATATTCCTTACTAAATTCAGCATAAGGTTTGAACATTTATTTTATTTATCTACAAACCAAATCTCCCTGTTTTGATGATAAAGGTTTTGACTTAACCGCAAAGATGTTATCATTTTCATGAAGTTGCAGGGAGTCATCTCCATAGAACAACGTACATATGCATGTATTAAGAGTAACAGTCCTACCTAAAGTTAGAATAGTTCTTTCTCTAATAGAGCTATATTTCTGACATTCTAACAAAAAGTGCTTTGTGTTTTTTATTTTCCCGTGAGGACATAATTTAGAGGCGGTTAAATTTTTTTGAAAATCTAGTTTAGGTTGCTACAATTCAATCCGAGTCGGGCATAAAGAATTTGGCCTTGACACGAACTAATGTTGTACTTAGGTATTTTTTTTAATTTAAAATCAAATAAAACTTAAAAACATTTTTTGATGGATTAAATTTGACATTGTCAGGTAGTAAGTTCCATTCATGGATCACAGAAGGTAAATGAATTGCTATTGAACGATATTCTGCAATTTATATTTTGAGTATCATTTGATCTCGTATTATCGTTGTGTAATTCAAACAACTGTAGAGAAGCAAGATTATACAAATACTCTGGGGAGTTATGATGATCCATGTCATGGAACTGTATTAATATGTGCTTCCTTCTTCTTTCAATTAAAGTATTCCCCCAACTTAGATTTTGAACAAACTTTAGGCCTAAAATAAAATTAAGTTTGTTTGCCCTTATCCGACCGACCCATCGAAATTGGCCCTACTCAAAAAATTTTAT
>JAOXYH010099666.1:0-10581 GCA_028566455.1 Botula fusca
AAAGTGCCCGAAGTAATCAGCAGCTCACTCAGTCTCCTAAATTTAACAACACTACAGAGTTTATCTCCTTCACAAATCGATCTGTCCGTATAGTTGGGTTTTGCTTCCTATTTCAGTCATTTTGGCATGTTCTTGCTTTACAAATTTTCGGTATCAGTTTTGGTTTTCCAAAGTCGTTGTCCCTAGCATTTCTGACGAGTAATGAATTGAGGGTATCACCAGCTCAGTAGCTAGTACTTTGGTACTGCTCGGAATGATATTTTTTAATTTAAAGTGTTTAAATTCCCTAAAATTTAATAAAACTATGGAGTTATCTCCCTGAAACAAAGCTCTGTCCGTAGAAGGTTTTTGGCTTCCTATTTCGGTCATTTTGGCATGTCCTCGCTTTTACAAATTTTTGATACAGTTGTGGTCTTCCAAAGTTTTGGTCCCTAGCATCGCTTACAAGTAATTACTTTACGAAATGTGCACATCCGATGCATTAAGATCGGTATGAAATGTATCACATTTTGTTTTACACAAACTACATTGTGAATTAATTATCTGTGTTTTTTCACTTCATTAAAAGTAAAAAGAACATGCTGTAACACTGAAATAATTTGAAAAATTACGTCCCAGACATTAATACACAGAAGTAAACACACACACACACACACACTAGTTATAAAATAATATTTTTATTGATAAGTTTATCATTTATCTATCTTTCTGATATCAGTTTTTATATGTTCCATGTGATGTTTGTCGTGGTTTCTTTGCCCCTCCCTTCTGTGGTTTTCTGATCATCTCCCCTGACGTCTCTGTGTATTAAAAGGCACTCACTTATCAAGGGACTAATTGTTGAACACTATAGGTACCAGATAGTTGAGCTGAATATCCCAATCCTCTACTGTTTAAAGCACCAACCAAAGGATCCATAACCTGTACCCAGTCGTTCAAAACTTTTAATGACAGATTTAATTAGGAAAAAAGCGGTTGAAAATGAACCGTTTTATATTCAATACTGATGCAGGGTAGACTATTCTTGTAATAGTACCAGTAAGAACATTACAGAGACTTTTTATAAGTGTATCTTGCTTATTAAGATATATTTTGTGAAATTTAACCACCGATTTACTAATCAGTCGTTACAGGTCTGAACAACTGGGCTTGTTTAGATGACGCACCCATAAATAAACACTCGTTAGATCACATGAGTTATTGTGCATAGTTTTTAAAACAAACAAACATTGGTATTGCTTGCTCCCGCTTGTGTGTGTGTGTGTGTGTGTGTTTCGATGGAAATTATGAAAATACAAATGGAAGATTTTACCTAAAACGAACAATGAAGCAGAAAGTACATTTAATCTTTTGTACAAACCAAACGATTTTGTTTATATTCAGCAATGTGTTTTTCATGTTATCCAAGCTTTACACCTTTCAAAACAGATTATATAACTTTAAATAAACAATCGTATAAAAGGAATACCTGACGACATCGATCTGAAACGACAACATATTCTGTTCTATTCAAGTTCCATTAAATATTATTATAATTGATCATCATATTACAAAAAAGTAGATATTTTGAAATCAAAACAAATAGGTATCATCCTTTCATCATTGACGTTTGAGAGTGTGAAAAACCGGAACACTTTTCTCAGTTTAAAGTTCACATGATACACTAATTTAGAATTAAAGAGAATGACTATCTGTAACTGTCAAAATGAGGCTTTAGGAATACGACCAAGAGCTAACTGGCTAAAGAAGGCTATAGCAATACGACCAAGAGCTAACTGCCAAAATAAGGCTATAGCAATACGGCCAAGACCTAACTGGCTAAAGAAGGCTATAGGAATACGACCAAGAGCTAACTGGCTAAAGAAGGCTATAGGAATACGACCAAGAGCTAACTGGCTAAATAAGGCTATAGTAATACGACCAAGAGCTAACTGGCTAAAGAAATATCCGTTCTTTTCTACCCTAGGGTCTTTTTCAATGGTCATTGGGAGAGTTGAAAGGGTGGTTTCTATTCAAGGTCGCTGCTTATCACACACCGCAGAGTCGATACTTCGGGCAATTTTTAGCACTTATATGTTATTATCCCCTCGCCAAGAAGTTGCGTAAGGGTTTGTTTGTAACGGGACTGTATGTGCGTCCGACAGTCCATATTTCACTTTGGACACTGTACAGCTTGTGTTTTCCACAGGACCTGTACCGAACTTTGCATAAGTATTAAGCTTGGCCATACGTGTATGTTATTGTTATGGACACCTTACAGCTTGTGTTTTTGAGTGTATCTTTACTAAAGTTTGCATAAACATTGACAATGAAGAGAGCCAAAAGAATATTGATTTTCAAATTTACAGGTCAAAGGTCAAGGTCACACCGTCATGTCACAGGTTTGGCCATATGTAGTACTAGTGGACACCGTGCAACTTGTGCTTTTCAGTTGATCTGTACTAGCGTTTGGGTGAGCATTTATTGTGAGGGTCGAAAGCCTATTTCAAGGTCACATATCAAAGGCCAAGGTCACAACAGGGTATACACAGAATTATGCCTATGTCAGTTTTGAGGGGTTTCGAGTGGATGCTCCGCTTTGCGGTGCCCTTGTACGTTATATTATATTATGTTTGAGACTGCCAAAGGGTTACATTTGACGATTTTTCATATTTGTATGTAAATTGTCTTCACAACTGTTTTTAAAAAGAGGAAATACTAATTAACAAATTGTATTTTTTGAAATGTATAAAACGCTGGGATGTTTAGGAGGAGTTGTGGATAAAAGATTGTGATCCGTATAAGTCGCCCTGTGGTTTTTCTCAGATAGAATTTGGAATTACTTGGACATTATCGGGTAATTTTATGCCACCCCCTCGCGACTGTAAGTCGGGGAATATTGTTTTATCCTTGTCCGTTTATCCGTCCTTCTGTGAACCAATATGCCGGCCGATGTAAATGGTCAGGTGTCATCGACCAGAGATAAAAATTGTGAATTTAACGATGGTGGACAAAATTCTGTCACTTGTACTTTATCGGGTAGGGGTATAGACCCCTTGTACAACATTTCCCAAACTGTGAATGAATATTCACCACAGAACAGTCAATTTGTAAGCTTATTAACTGAAATCGGTACCCCATCTAGACAGAATGTAAACACTGACGGTTTCTTTATTAATAGCCAGAACTCCCGATGCTCTCAGGGTTCAAATTACGTCCCGAACCAAGACTTTATAATGATGTTGGTCCTAGAGCTAGAAGATTTGCCCAAAGAGGCTTATATTGCTAAACTAATTGAGTAAACAAATGATTCAGAGGACACCATTACATGGTATCGATGTGCGTTAGCGAGTAGAGCCCGCTCGTTACGAGGGTGTCCCCTGGGAAAATTGGTTACACGTAAAAGTACACACAAAACATCATCAGTTCAAAAATATGCCAGAGATTGTTATCTCCTGAAGCTGTTCGTTGACGGTGACCCCTCGAGTGTAGAGGAAGTTTTTCGAAAAGATGACTCTAAGTATGGGAATGATCAAAGTCTTTCACAAAACTGTAATTTGATAGAAGTAAGGTTTACGTTACAGTCTGTGTTAAACAGGGTCACAGAGTTAGAAAATTCTGAAACTGAAAACCGGAAAATTATTGAAACCTTAAAATGTGAAAACGCCAAACTAAAACCCTAGCTGAAAAACGTACGTGAACAGCTAGGTAACCATTTAGCAAATTTTGACCGCACATGTGCTAAAACTGACGCAAGCATGAAGCTGTTGAATCAACAGGCCAAAACATTCGGCGAGTTTGATTTCAATATTTATTCGGAGAAGACGAAGCAATTTGACAATGAACATTCAAGATTCAATAAAGTGATTGGTAATCTTCAAAAAACAATCAGCGATGTTAGAATGTCATCTCTACAATCGTATGCCGCTAAAGTCCCCCGCCGAGTGCCTCAACAATGAATCGCGTGAACACTGATAATACACAGTCCAACTCTAAAGAGCAGCCACCCGTGTCGCCTACAACTAGTAAATGTAATAACGGTGTTAACCCACGTGACAACATTATAACGAGCATAGATCAACAATCTACCGCAACAAGTCAAGTACAGTTAATCAATACAAGACATGATAGCGAAGCGAATACATTTCCAATTCCGGTACTGGTACAGGGTGTGTCTCATGCAACCGAAAGCAAGAAATCCGATGAGGATGAGGAAGATAATGTGTTCACTGGGGTCACTAAAAGCCGAACCGCACGGTATCGTTTATCTGACATTGACCGAAAATCAACTAGAGCAGGAATCGTTTCTTATTTGGAACGACGAAATGTCACTGTAACATATTTAAGGTTGTTCAACTCCAGTAGCAGTTCGCGTTCGATAACCGCAAAATTGAATGTAGCTCAAAATTGTACTCATATTATAGAACAAGACAATATTTGGCCGAAAGGCGTGCGTTGCAGACGGTGGGTCAGTAACAGAGAGTGGTATCAACCCGTCCATGAAGACACCCAGACCAATGATTTTTACAAAACAAATAATCATGAGTAACAATATATTACTTAAAACTTTGTTACTGTGTTATTTACTTTTCTGTACGTATAGTTTGTCATTAATGTCCTGGAATATCAGAGGCATTATGTCATCTACTTTGTGTCTAAGCTCATTGCTTAACCAAACTGACTGTGATATTTGTGTAATATCTGAGCATAAGTTGAAAGAAAACTCATTGCGTTACTTATCTACAATAGAGAGGGGTTATATATGTATTGGTAAAGCTGAGATAGTTGGTGGTAGTTACAATGCGTATCACGGTAAAGGCGGGGTATAGACTCATTGCGACTTTCCATTACCGTAGTCCCAAATATTAACTCATCTAGAATTGTCGGTATTCAGATCCAAGATGAATCAAATTTTTCTATCTTCATTTTTGGTGTATATCTACCCTCAGATGAATCAATTGAGAACTACAGGTATGAGTTAAATGTACTTGACACTTTATACACATATTATAGTGATTATGGGTATGTTATGATAGCTGGCGATCTGAACGCTACTTGTTTACAAAAAGATTTATGTAGATCAAATAGGCTGAAATCTAGAGAACTGTTGTGTTTTGTACAGAGGCATTGTTTATCTTTTGCTGGAGGCACCCTTAAATATAAGGGTCCTGATTATACCTATATAACTAAACAAACTATGTTAGACTACATACTGTTAGATAAGGTAATTTTAAAGCATCTAAGGTCTTATGAAATCCTTGCTGAAGGGTCCTTTACCACAACTTCGGACCATTTACCTATTCTTGTTGAGTTTGCAATTGCGAATAACCTGCACCTTGTCTCTACGGCCAGCAAACTACCCGCATGGCACCGAGTAACCGACTCTCAGATCTGTAACTTTCAGAAACTACTAAGTGATCCTGTAGAGAAACTGACAGAAAGTATAAATTCTATGTCAATCGAATATGATAAAGCGTATGATGACTTTGTTAGTATATTACATAGTGTCACTGATATTACAATACCGAAATGTGGATATAACAAACATACGAAGCCATATTGGAATGCAGATGTTAAAAAAGCTCACGAAAACGAACTTTCATTCAGAAAATTGTGGGTTGCAGAAGGTCGTCCCAGAGGTATGTGCTTCGATTCTTATCGAAATTATAAGCGTGCGAAAGCTGAATTTAGACGGGTACAAACTTTGGCGAATGAACAATATCTAGAAAGTTGCTATACTGACTTAAATAATGCAGCTGGGTGCGATATTCGCATGTTTTGGAAAATGGTGAAACATTTTAAAGGTAATCGATCAAAACTTTTTCCTTCGATTGTGCTTGAAAGTAACGTATGTAACACTCCAAAAGAGATATCGAACTGTTTTGCGGACTTTTTTAGTAAACTTTATCAACCGAAGGACAGTGATAACTTTGATGATGAAAATAAGCGGTTCATAGACTACGCATATAGTAATATCCTTCAGAACACCGTTGTCGAAAATGGAGAACTACCTGGTGGTCCTGTCCTTCAGTGTGAGGTCCGTAAGGTCATAGAAAAGTTGAAGTGCAGGAAAGCAGCAGGTTACGACAAAATCCAACATGAACATTTAAAATATGGTGGTAACTGTATAAATAAATGCCTTAGTGCGATGTTTAACCTTGTCGTCGAAGTTGGTCAAGTACCATCTGCCTGGAAGCTAGGTCTTATCGTACCCATTTACAAAGGTGGCGATAAAGATAAGTCGATGCTTGATAGCTATAGGCCTGTCAGTTTACTGTCGTGTGTGTATAAAGTGTTTGAAACTATAATCAAAGATCGCTTAATGCAATATATATTTGTAGATAAAAAGTTTCCCTAATTCCCAACAGCAAGGTTTTCAAAAGTACCTTGGGTGCATGACTGCCTCCTTTAATCTACATGAAACTGTTTTTTATAATTTAGAATTGGGCAGTAAATCTTATGTCGCGTTTTTGGACAGTAAGAAAGCGTTTGATACTGTCTGGCGCAAAGCATTAATGTATAAGCTTTATAGATTGGGTGTCAAAGGTAAAATATGGTCTATAATTGATGATTGCCATAGTAACACTAAGAGCGCAGTTTTAGTAAACCAATGTGAATCTCGCTTCTTTAATGTTAAAGAGGGAGTGAGACAGGGCGCAGTTTTATCTGGCCTACTGTATTTGATATTTAGTAATGATTTGTTGTTGGATATTGAAAATGATAAGAGCAAATCAGGTATATTTCATGTTACTAGTTGGTGGCCGACTCTAGCTGACGATATTTCATGCATCAGTACTACTCCCATCGGGCTACAACGGATGCTGGACATTTGTGCTAAATATGCATATAAATGGCGTTTTCGCTTCAATGCTATGAAATCCTATATTTTACAGTTTTCGGTAAACCCGCGGGCTAACCGTTTAGAATATGACTGGCATATAGGTAACGAAGTCATCCCGCTCTCCGAGAGCACGACACACTTAGGCATTCATCTGGATTCCAGGATTGCCTGTCTCTCTGAACGAATTAACAGTGCCTGCAGGAAAGGTCGCAATTCATTCTTTGCCCTCAGCGGGCTAAGTTCAAAAGAAACTCATCCTAAAGTCCTTCTCAGACTATACTTATCCGTGGTACTACCGACGGTCCTATATGGTTGCGAGCTGTGGTCAGATCTGAAAGTGAAAGACATTCAACAGCTGGATCAGTTCCAACACTCCATTGTGAAACGAATTCTTGACTTAAAACCTTACACGAGATCTGACATGTGTCAAAGCCTCCTTGGACTGCATCCAATTATATCTCAGGTGGATAAAAGAAAGTTATACTTTTTACAAAAGCTATGCACTCTAAAAGACGTATACCTGTCTAAACGTATCTTTATGGTGAGACTAATCTCCTTCTTTTCGGATCCAGGACGTAAACACTATGGTTTTATCCCGGACATTATTAATATTCTGTACAAATATGACTTACATTCATACCTTTTGGATTTTCTTCTTGAAGGCTCCTTCGTAACCAAAGAAGTCTGGAAGAATATTGTGCGTGACGCTGTAGACAAACAGCAATCTAATGCGTGGGAACTTAGAACAGCTTCGGACTTAGATTTCCAAAGATTCAGAATCATTCAAACCAGCGTTAAACTGGCAAATTTCTGGAAAATCTCCGAATCAAATAGAGAGATTAGAAACTCGTATTTAATCACTAAATTTATCACAACCATACCCATCTCTACTGGTGGAAGTTGCGTGGTCTGCGACAGATTGTTTTCGGACGTGTATGTCCACGCTTGCTGTAATTGTCCAGGAACATTCCACTTACAGGACGCTTGGTGGGATACTATAATAGATACATTTCCGTTAGGTCTGTTTAATGAACTTTATGGTAAAGACGAGGAAGGATTATTTCAAGTGTTACTTGGAGGGCCGGTTGACTGTACAGATCCGTTTGATTATGATACTTTTCTCCACTTATGTCACGTTCATCTGGTTCAGTGTGTTGCGCAATACAACAGGGCTACTCGAGTCAAGTATGATGCATGATGTGTCGTCGGATAGAGCCGCGTCAACTTCTAAATTGATGCCAATACTCTAAAACGCATACCTTTTGACGTATATATACATATTTATAAGTGTACATATGTTTTGTATTGATTTTCCTGTTTGATATGATATTATTGTTCATAAAATCTCTGTACAATAGAGGAAATAAAGATATGATGATGATGAATTGATTTTAGACGTAAATTATCTGATTAGGTAAATAGAAAACAGTAATGAAAATAAAATCCTTCGTGGTAAACCAAAAACTGAGGTCAGCAGCCGTATACATTGCCTGATGTACACGAGTCATTATCCAATCAAATTCAAAGATTTTGATGTGAACTATAATATATAAGTATGTATATATGTTCCATTCACTGACAATCACTAGTCTATCTTGTTGATTATAATTGAGTTGGAAATCTTGAAATTATTACTTTATGGAGAAGAGAACAAGAGAATACAATGAATGGATTAAGATAATAAAAACAGACATTTTAAATAGGAATATACTGTTTATTAAGTTAGTGAGTAGACATTTCAGTTTTGAAGAATGAACAACCATCCTCATATCTACACGTTTTCTATTTGGGGTGCTAGTTACAAGGCGGAAACCTGTATCGTCGGTTATTGTTCTCGTCTTCTTAAAGTTAATTGTACGTCCTTTGGAATTTTGTGTTTACTTTGGATTTTACCTGTATCGTCGGTTATTGTTCTCGTCTTCTTAAAGTTAACGGTACGTCCTTTGGAATTTTGTGTTTACTTCGGATTTTACGTCGATTTGGTTTAATGTTTTTTTTTCAGACGTTTAGTTCATTGTTCAAGGTTTCTAGATTTTGAATGATCCACATAATTATTGTGATGAGATGGTATGATGAAATGATTGTCCGGAGTTCTCGTTGTTTGTTTCCGTGCTGTTGACTTTTGTCTGTAGATTCACGAGTTTTGGATAAGTACTTGAGGTGCTTCGGTATTCTGTTGTCGATGTATGGTATTAAAATGATAATATTTATTTTATGCTTTAATTATAATATTGAATAATGCTTTTATGTGTTAAATAGTATTATGCATTTGATATTTTAAATTTCGAATAGCAAAACACTAGCTGGGTACAAATGTAATATTGATTAAATAAAATGTTTGAAAGAAATCCAAGTGTACATATAACAGTAAAAGTAAAAGGTAAAAGATATCTATCTTCAAAAACATACTACATTACTGGAACCTTAACATGAAGCAAATATTAACGATTTAAATAAGAGAATAGTAATTACGTTCATAGTAATAAAACAATTATTGACTATAAAATGAACGATTTTTACTACAAAATACCTACAGAAAGCATGAACGGGAAAGAATGATCAGTAATCCCAAAATAAAAGGACCAGATACGTGAATAGTAAATTCAATGAGTATATAGCCTTGACAGATAGCATGCATGACAAAGAAAAAAATGGCCTTCTTGACCTTTTTAATAATGTTAACCAAGCTTGCCCAAAAATATATTCGAGTGCAGAATACATATAAAATAGGTGAGCTTCCATATCGAATATTATTTGGGACAATCATAATAACATAGCAGAACAAAACATTTAATCTATAGATTGTAACATATTTCAAAGATATTTGCATTTTTTTGGAAAACATGTCCTTTTCAAAACCACTATCTTCATTTGAGAATTTTCCCTCCAGACACCATAGTCTTAACGAAGTCGCAGATACTGTGAAGGGAAAATTAAATGGTTCTATTGTTATACCCATACTTTTGATAAGGAGAAAAGTGATGTGAGAGTGATGTCAATGTTTTCATGGATTCCATTTACATTTTTTTAGTATTTGTTAATTTTGAGGTACGCATTAGCCCATCGTATTTTAAAATTTGTGAGTAGAATTTAGTGGATGTGGAAGAATGGATATATATTTCTGTAATGTCTGTAACTGTGATTAAAAGATAGGTGTTACCTCCCAATGTTGCAATAGCTCGAATTTTTTTCCAAGTCGCAATTCGAACTGGTCTATCAAATTGCAATGATGGAAAAATATTGTTAGTGAAAAGCAGTACAGGAACAGAAGCATACTTACAACAGATTGAAAGTAATATCCACTTACAAAGCCATTATGTTGACTTGTGTGGTGGTTGCAGTATATATTCAATACTAACAGAGGATTCCAAATAACTAAATTACATATAAAGTTTCATTTTGTCAATTATTGTATTAACTGGTGGATAATTAGTTCATTATATGTGAAAGCTGAAAATTTTATTAATTTAACCTTTTTTAAATTAAGACAATTATTTTTTTTTCTCAAAAGTATAAAAAAAATGATGTTTGTTAAGAAAGACAACTATTTGATTTATGATTACCTCCCCTTTTTATCATTTTTTTTCTATTTTCTGACAAAAATTGCATTGGTGCTGAAAAAAAAACAACTATTTGAGATGATCTGTTTTGATTTCCTATACTTGCAAGAATGTTTCTTAGAATTCAATATAAATTACATAATAAGTAAAAACAAAACACTGCTGATAAGTGCATCGTGGACACCTCTTGGGAAAGTGTAT
>JAOXYH010099774.1:0-17325 GCA_028566455.1 Botula fusca
ATATACACAAGTAGTAAATTTGAGATAACCTTTTTGCTATCAAGTCTGCCCACATTTAGGTGGAGGATAGCTACTCAATTGGTATTTCCTTATAAAGTGAAATAATTAGCAACACTTATACAAGTTCATGAGAGTGCCAGCAAACTTCAGTTATAAGAAAGCAAGGATATATAACCCTAAGACAGTGACATCAAAAGTAATATAATTATTTTGCTGTTTAACTGTAAAGTATAGCTTGATGCTATCAGTAAAGTAGTAAATATTTAATAGAAAGAATATATGGGATATGTGCCGGAAAGACCATTACGTCTAATCGCAAAGTAAAAGTTTCAGAGTCAAGTCTCCCTTAGTTCCTTACAAGTCTCCCTGTCACCCCTCACTTCTCCCTCTTGTCCCCACAGGGAGAAGTCATGTCTCCCTGTCATTGTCAGGTGTGGTGAGCCCTGGTGTAATCCAACCATGTCAGAGGAGTTCCGATAACAAGGTCCATCTGCTTTCATCAGTTATTGCCCTTAAACTGCCTAAAATAATACAGTATTAACTACAGACTTAATTTAAACTCTTTTCCAAAAGTTATAACTACTTTACAGCCTGAGTTTCTGACTTTTTGTCAGATATATCTTGTTTTAATTTTTAAACTTTAAACCCCCCTCCCCTAAAAATACAGTTTAATATTTTTAGAACTTTAGAACAAAATCTAAAATGTCAAAATTCTTTTAAAAAAACTGTCAAACAATTAAGATTTTTACAGTTTTGTTTAAACATCTAAACTATTTCAAAAACAAAACTGTAAAACTTTTCAAAAACTTTAGAAAATGTTTGGTAAATGTCAAGGTTTATTAAAAATGAAAACGATCTCAAGGTTTTTGACTATTTAGAATTTTTAATTTGTAACCGAAATATTTTAAAAACAAATGAAAACTAAAACGAAAGAAGATATTAAACCACGTATTTCCTTACTATTGTGTTTATTAAAGTTTTATTTCATTACAAAATACATTGCAAGTGATAGATCACAACTATTTCAGCCAAAGGAAAGCAATATTTTATTAACTGTGATTTACCCCCCCCCCTTTCTTTTGATAAATGCCTTTGTTTTCCATTTATGAATATTTAGGAATATGTACAAATTAGTATACAAGTTAAAATAAAATTAACAAAAATATGTGCTGCTGAGCTATCATTTTCATATGATATTTTTCAATAAGAAAACGGCTTATACATAACTGTCCGTCCCTCAGTTAATACATTGATATGTGTATACAGTAACATATTCATATACATGAAAAGTAACTCTTTCACAATAATTGCTTTAGGAACACGTTTAAAATTATTTCCCCTCTAGTCTCGGCTTCATGATACAGGTATATCCTAAGAGCGACGAAATTCATGGCTAAAAAGCCTATTGTGACAATAATGGAGAGTAAACCTGATAAAGGTAAAAAAGAAGAAAGAAAAAACAAAAGAATTGAGTTGCGTGAAAGTTTATTCTTTTTTTTTCATATACATATCATCTACTGCTTTATTTCCTTTTTTTTTGTTTCTTCATCGCATTTATAAAGAACTGCATCGGTGATGCATGGGTCAAACCAAAGACTGTTCAAGATCGGTATTTGCTGCTTCTCTGCTAACCATGAACATTTAGAAGTAGAAGGAAAGACTATTTAGCCCGAAATTGTTATAATATGCACTAGTGGAGCGACATGTTTTCCTGCGGACTATTACTTCCGTGTTATTTGCTGGCACTTTAAACCTTCTGCTCATAAATACTTGTCCGGATTTTGCACTACCTGCAATCCAGACAAAGATTGCTCACTTTTGTGTTATACAACAATTCATCCATTCATTATATATAACTAGCTTACCCTGGGATTGCACATAGAACCAAGTTTCAAAAATTGGTTTGAAAGGCCTCCAATTTCTGCTGGCACTGTCATTGAACTGTGACTACATGTACATACACATATGTAAATCAATTATAATAACGCCTAGTTTACAACTGAGACCAACTATCTTTCGGTATTATAAATCCAAACATTATCATTGTAAGGATAGCCTAGTCTGACTCATATTTTTTTTTGTGCGCACGACTCTACACTTCAAGCATGTCTCGACTCAATCACAGTGCAAGCAGAAAATTGAGATTTTTAAAACAATCTTAACAACTTGGTCTTATGTACAGTCCACAGGGAAACACCCTATAAAATACTTTATATGTAGATTTCCCCTCGTTACGGAATTATGTCTCATCATTTGTAAAATCCGAACAGATGCTGAAGTCCGCTTTTAACGAAAGAAATAGGTGTTCCAAGTGAAGGAAAAATGAGACACTAAACGCAGAAATTATTTAAACTTTAAGTGTAGGGTTAAAGTGTTCATTCTTATTGATTTGGTCAAGCGCTGAATCATAGTCAACCGACAAGTACATCGGAAAATGAAACCTATACGGATATCGGGAAAGACCGAAGTGGCGAACAGGAAAGACAATTTAGTATATGAATAATGATAATGTAACAAACATTTCTTTTAACTGTAAGCAAATTACAATATTGTATCAAAATGGAATATGGATCTCGGGAAAGGGATTAAAATTTTCAAAAATTGCTCTTTTCTTCATTATTCACGTTGAAAAGACTCATAATTATTATGTTTGGAATGAAAAATGCAAATGTTGTAAATAGTTTATAATTGTTCTTCCTTAATGTTTTGTCTGTTTCAGCATTTCTGCTAATCTTTTCTTATAACATTAAGGTGATATTTTTCCCATAGTCAACCATCATTGCCTTTTTGTATTAAAACTATTTGATGTGTGCAATATTTCGAACTACAAAATAAGTTTTCCTAACGTTGCGCGCCGCCAGAATTGTAACTTTATTTTCCTTCTCACATACTTTGAATTACGAACAATTGTGTCACGGAGTCTTACGCATATTTGTGTCACGGAGTCTTGCGCACATTTGTGTCACGGAGGCTCGACTGGCAGCTAAATGTAAACCCTATTCTCATTTTGTAAAATGGCTTTTTCTAAATATGACAAGAAGCAGAACTTTGAACTTTCAATACCCTTTATTAATTAAAACATTATATCACAGACAATAGTTATCACAATTCATCGTCACCTGAATTGACTACTTTAAACACGATACGTATTTTTTCATAGTTGACATGTCTATCCTTCTAAACTATTTAGAACTTCTTGTATTCTAATGAAAATTATAAATCTATTAAACTATATATATATATATTTCAGAAACCAGCGCAGCAACCATGCCGTGGCACCTCAAAATGGAAAACAAGCTGACGCTTTTCCATTTAGTTTTTGCATTGTTCACAACTAGAACGACATGCTTGGAAAGAAGTGAAATGTATGATGAAAGAAACGGTAATAATTAATATCTTCATATTTATATATGAAAAATTATATCTTGAAGCAAATACAATAATGTAAGACAATTGTCCACTTGTACCCCAGTGTACCGGCAGTAGCAATATTGGGAGGTAGTTTGGTTTCAACTCTATTGTAAGATTTTCTATCCTGGCTGTTTGTCACCTGACAATAACAATAAACAAAAGTTTTTTCCTACTTTTATCGTGAAAACACCCCACGGAATACTCGAAATTTATCAATATTATTTATTTGTCAAGATAACATTCCCATTAACAGTAGTTTTTTACATATTAATGGGGTATCAATGGAAAGCTACGATCCTTATCTTTTATTTGAATACAATATACACACGCTTTTTTGTCTTTCAGTTCTTTCAGTGACAAAAACTTACCCCTAAACCTACCCCTACCAAATAATGGGGGCTCAGGTGAGCCTGAATCACTGACCCGACTTAAATAAGCCCATTTAGAAATGTCTGCATGGCAAAATGTCCACTGATAATGGCCATCTTGGATGCAGGTCGGGGCACTGGATACTTTGAAAGACGACCACTTAAGGACCATCCATGCCATGTTTGCTTTAAACTAGCCTACAGATTAGAGAGGAGAAAATTTTCAAACATTTTACCCACATAATTCTATGTTAAGCTGCTGTGATGATTTTGGCCATCTTGGATCAAGGTCAGGGGCACAAGACATATATTTTTGTTTTTAATTTGACCACCAACAGACAATTTATATGCCATGTTCGCTTTAAATTAGCTGAATGGTTTCCGAGGAGAAAACTTTTAAATATTTTTCCCGTAGGGCGTGATTTTCCAACCATGTTCACTAATGTCGACCATCTTGAATGGAGGTCTTGGACTCCAGACACAACTTTGTTGACCACATAAGTACCATCCATGCAATGCTTGCTTTAAGGGGACAGATTTTTTAACGCGTTTCCGCATTGATTCCTATGTTAAAACTATGTCCGCTGAAGGCGGCAATCTCGAATGGAGGTTAGGGTCATTAGACATGATTCTTAAAGGGGACCACCCAAGGATCATTTAACCAAAGTGTGGTCTTAATTGGCACAGTAGTTTCGAGGAGAAGATTTTTAATTAATTTTTGCAGCATTTTCTATTTTTGGTTGGGTGACAAAGTCATAGGACACGAATCTGAAAGGGGCCATAGAAGGACCATCCATGTAATGTTTGCTTGAAATTTACTTGTTGGTTTCAGAGAAGATTTTAAAATATTTTTCCCGTAGGGTCCTATATTCAAACTATGTTCGCTATTGGCAGCCATCTTAGATGGAGGTCGGGATCAGCTAACACAATTTTGAAAGCTCATCACGCAAGTACCACCCATGCAATGTTTGTTTTAAACTGGCTTACTGAATTCGGAGTAGATCTTTTTACATTTCTCTCATAGGGTCCTATGTTTAAACTTTATCCGCTGATGACAGTCATCTTGGATGGATATAGGGAACAGCGGATATAATTTTGAAAGTTCATCACCCAAAGACCATCAATGCAATGTTTGCTTTAAAGTGGGTGACTGGTTTCAGAGGAGAATATTTTTAAATATATATAGGATCTATCTTAAAACTCTGTTCGCTGATGGCAGCCGTCATGGATTATGGTCAGGATCAGTGATTATATATTGAAAGTGCAATACTCAAGGACTATCCATGGTTTATAGATTGGCTTATTGGTTACAGAGTAGAAATTTTAAAAAAATCCCATCAGGTCCTGTGTTAAAACTTTTGTCTACTGATGGCGCCGTCTTGGATGGAGGTCAGGGTCACCGGACATAATTTTGAAAGTCCACTATCTAAAGACCACCCATGCAATGTTTGCTTTAAATTGGCTGAGGAGAAGATTTTAAGAAATTTTCACCATGAAGTTCTATGTTAAAACTTTGAGTCTGGTATAAATTGGGCAAACAGTTTCAGGCGAAAAGATTTTTTATTTGATTTCTTGCCAAATTTTCTATATTTAAGCAACGGCGGCCTTCTTGGTTGGTGGGCGGGGTCGTTGGACACAATTCTGAAAGGGAACCACCCAAGGACCATCCCTGCAAAGTTTGGCCAAGTGGGTGAAAGAAGGAGATTTAAATGTAAAAAGCTAACGACGCACGCCAAGGCATAGCAAAAGCTCATATGACCCTATGGGTCAGTCGAGCTAAAAAAACATATTTCCACCTAAACGTTTAATTGATCAAACATCTACAATGCAAACAGGTTATTTTTATGTCGTGTGTTAGATGTACAAATTTAGCTTAAAACAGTGCCAATTCCAAAAGTTCTAGCTTTTACTGTATTTGCAAGGTGACAAACAACATGTTTCCAGATTTTTTAATTTATTAAGATTGGAAACTAGAAGCTCAGGTGAGCCTGTATCGCTCACCTGACTTAAGTAAGCCCATTAAGTGTTAAGAATTGTCTGCATGATGAATCCTCAGCTGAAGATGACTCTTATAAAAAATCGTTGGATGACTTCGGTCTTTTAAATAAAATGTAGCCCTGACGTGCTGAACATTTTTGCCATTACATTTTATCAGCAATCTATTACGGTTTTCGAGATGTTAATAAAAACCCGTAACAAAATAATAAATCAGGGGCAATAACACTTATAAAGTGTAGTTGGATGACATTGGTCCAAATGTATTTAATGTAGTCCTTGTCATGCTGAACATTTTTGCCATTACATTTCACCAGCCTTCTACTACAGTTTTCGAGATACGTTATTAGTAAAAAACTTAAAAAATAACAAATCAGGGACAATAACTCTCATAAAAAGTCATGGGACAACTTGGGTCGAAAAAAAAGTAAATGTAGTCCTTGTTATGCTGAACATTTTTGCCATTACATTTCATTACCATCTATTACGCGATATATTAGTCGAAAAACCATTACAAAATAACGAATCAGGGACAATAACTCTTATAAAGAGTCATTGGACGACTTCAGTCCAACTGTATGAAATGTAGTCCTTGTCATGCGGAACATTTTTGCCATTACATTTTATTAGCCATCTATTACGGTTTTCGAGATATTAGTCAAAACCCCTTACAAAATAACGAATCAGGGACAACAACTCTTATAAAGAGTCATCGCAGGACTTCGGTCCAAATGTATGAAATGTAGTCCTTGTTATGCTGAACATTTTTGCCATTACATTTTATTAGCCATCTATTACGGTTTTCCAGATGTTAGTCAAAAACTGCTACAAAATAACGAATATAGGAACAATAACTCTTATAAAGAGTCATGGGACGACTTCAGTCCAAATGTTTGAAATGTAGTCCTTGTCATGCTAAACATTTTTGCCATTACATTTAATTAGCCATCAATTACGGTTTTCGAGATATTAGTAAAAAAAAAATTCATAACGAACCAGGGACAATAACTCTTATAAAGAGGCATAGGACGACTTCGGTCCAAATGTATGAAATGTAGCCATTGTCATGCTGAACATTTCTGACTTGACATTTTATCAGCAATTTATTACGGTTTTCGAGATATTGAGCAATTTTCCCATAGGGTCCTATGTTAATACTATGTCGGCTGATGGCGGCCATCTTGGTTGGCGAGCGGGATCATCGGACACAATTCTGAAAGGGGACCATCCAAGGTCCATTCCACCCAAGTTTGTTCTCAATTGGCCAAGTACTTTCAGAGAAGATTTTTAACTGATTTTTTGCCGAATTTTCTATTTTTAGCAATGGCGGCTATCTTAGATGGCGGGCGGGGATGTCGGACACAATTCTCAAAGGGGACCACCCAAGGTCCATTCCACCCAAGTTTGGTCCCAATTGGCCAAGTACTTTCAGAGAAGATTTTTAACTGATTTTTTGCCGAATTTTCTATTTTTAGCAAGGGCGGCCATCTTGGATGGCGGGCGGGGACGTCGGAGACAATTCTGAAAGTGGACCATCCAAGGGCCATTCCACCCAAGTTTGGTCCCAACTGGCCAAGTACTTTCAGAGAAGAAGATTTTCAATTGATTTTTTGACGAATCTTCAATTTTTAGCAATTGCAGCCATCTTGGTTGGCGGGCGGGGTCGTCGGACATAATTCTGAAAGAGGACCACCCAAGGACCATCCCTGCCAACTTTCGTCCAAATTGGCCCATTGTTTTCAGAGGAGATGATTAAAATGTAAAAGCTAACGACGGACGACAGACGACGGACGCCCAGTGGTAGCAATAGCTCACCTGATCCTTCGGGTCAGGTGAGCTAAAAAGGGGTTCCGAAAATTCCTGCTGTTAAGGGATGGGTTAGCTTTAATAAGAAACTAGAGGCTCAGGTGAGCCTGTATCGCTCACCTGATTTAAGTACCTCCATTGAGTGTTCAGAAATGTATGCATGAAGAATCGTCTGCTGAAGATGACTCTTATAAAGAATCATTACTTGACTTTGGTGTAATTAAATTTAGTCTTATTGAATGAAATGTAGCCTTTGACATGCTCAACATTTTTGCCATTATATTTTATCAGGCATCTATTACGATTTTTGAGATATTAGTAAAAAAACATAACAAAAATGACAAATCAGGGCAATAACTCTTATTAAGGGTCATTTTACGACTTCAGTACAACTATATCAAATGTAGCTCTTGACATGCTGAATATTTTTGCCATTACATTTTGTCAGCCATCTATTACAGTTTTTTAGATATTATAAAAAAAATCATAACAAAATGACAAATCAGGGGAAATTACTCTATAAAAAGTCATCTTACAACTTCAGTACAACTATATTAAATGTAGCCCTTGACATGTTGAACATTTTTGCCATTATATTATATCAGCCATCTATAACAATTTTCAAGATATTAGCCAAAAACCAATAAAAAATATGAATCAGGGGCAAAACTCTTCGGTCCAAATGTATTAAATGTAGTCCTATTCATGGTGAACATTTTTGCCTTTACATTTTATAAGCGATCTATTAAGGTTTTAGAAATATTAGCCAAAAACCGTAACAAAATAATGCATCAGGGGCAATAACTCTTATAAAGAGTCATCATACAACTTCCGTACTGCTATATTAAATGTAGCCCTTTACATGCTGAACATTTTTGCCTTTACATTTTATCAGCAATGTATTACAGTTTTCGAGATATTAGCCAAAAACCTTAAACAAATACAAATCAGGGGCAATAACTCTTATAAAAACTCATCTTACAACTTCCGTACTGCTATATTAAATGTAGCCCTTGACATGCTGAACATTTTGCCATTACATTTTATCAGCCATATATTACTGTTTTCGAGATATTAGCCAAAAACCTAAACAAAAATATACGAATCAGGGGTAATAATTCTTATAAAGAGTAATCTTACACCTTCCGTACTGCTATATTATTGTATGCCTTGACATGCTGAACATTTTTGCCATTATCATACATTTCATCAGCCATATATTACGGTTTTGTAGATATTAGTCAAAAACCACCACAAAATAATGCATCAGGGGCAATAACTCTAATAAAGAGTCATGGGACGACTTCGATCCAATGTATTAAATGTAGTCCTTTTCATGCTGAACATTTTTGCCATTACATTTTATTAGCCATCTATTACCGTTTTAGAGATATTAGTCAAAAACCATTACAAAATATTACAAAATAACAAATCAGGGGCGATAACTCTATAAGACTCATGCGACGACTTCGGTCCATGCGTATTAAATGTAATCCTTTTCATACTGAACATTTTGCCATTACATTTTATCAGCTATCTATTACGATTTTCGAGATATTAAACATTTTTCATATCAGTCAATCAAAAACTAGAATTTCCCATGGCGGCCATATTTGAGGAAACTTTGTAAAGGACCTCCCACAGATGCTTCCTGTCAAGTATGGTTCCGTTTGGCCAAGATGTTTCAGAGGAGAAGAATTTTTTAATATCAGCCAATCAGAAACGAGAATTGCCCATGGCGGCCATATTTGTAGTCCGATCAAGACGAAATGAGGAAACTTTGTAAAGGATCTCTCATAGATGCTTCCTGTATAGTTTGGTTCCATTTGGCCAAGTGGTTTCAGAGAAGATTTTGAAAATTCGGCTAATCAGAATTAAGAAATGCCCATGGCGGCCATCTTTGTTGTCCGATCGGGACGAAATGAGAAAACTTTATAAAGGACCTTACATAGATGCTTCCTGCCAAGTTTGGTTCCATTTGGCCCAGTTGTTTCAGAGGAGATTAAAATATGGAAAGTTTACGACGGACGTTCAGTGATAGCAAAAGCTCCCATGACCCTTCGGGTCAGGTGAGCTAAAAAACAGTTGGGCAATCGTAAACATTTTTACCGTTTATCTATACGTGGAAATTGCACAAACGTACACCTATTAATGTTATTTAAAGTCGCATAAATAAGTTCCATTTTTTTAAGTTGCGCAAAGGTAATGCACGCTTTGCATGGTGTGTTGTTACTCAAAATTAGTTTCTTGTAATTCTTAAACTCACTGTCATATCATTAAAAAAGAAAAGACATGTTTTGTCTTACATGCAAACGATAAAAAATTACAACTATCTATTTTTTGATTGGCTAATATTAAAATAAAAAACTACAGCAGAACAAAAAGATTATTTAATATGTAACAATATATCTGCTCCTGATTATTTTAAATCGGAACGAAAGCTGTAACAGACTCATTCCCACCATGATTTTAGGCAAAGTAGGCAATCACATTTCTTTTGCATTTTATCCTATATAAACCTATATTTTTTTTTATTTGAAACTCAATTAAAATGGAAAATATACTGGTTGAAAAGGGAAAAAAAGAAAAGCATTGGTTCATCTTCTGGTACCAAGATAATCTTCATTAGGTTATAGCGACTCAAAATTCAATGGAGCAATTTGTTGGTTGTACTTTAATAAGTAGATTTAAAGGTACTAGTATAAGTACCAATTAAATATGAGTCTGAAATAAACTTTTATCTTATTTAAATGTTTTCCTTAATAATATATTCAAAAACGATTTAATATCATCTTTTAGGTACATCATCATTATCAACACCAGAAAATAAAAGTGCACCAGATATCTTGAATGAAACAATCGATATGTCGCATTCTCAACTAGCACTCGAAATTGGGGAATATATTACGTCAAAAATATTGATGTCACAACAAGGGCTCAATAGAACACTCTCCTCTGGTCAGAATGATACTGATCATAATGTTTCTTCCTTTGGAGTCCAATCTTTATCGACCAACAGAGATTATTCCTTCAAAAGTACAGCAATGTTTGATACACCAACTTCAGAATATGACAGGTTTGGTGGACACCTAGAACACGTCGTACTGCACTGCAATTCTTCCATACTGTCCAATATCAAGTCCTTAATTAGTGACGTCGACCAACCAGTTGAGACAAAGATCATTTCAATGGTGGCAGCATCTGTTGCTGTTGGTTGTCCTGATACCGCCGGGTTTCTAAGCAGTCTATTGTTCGACAGAAAACAGAACTTCTCACTAATTACTGAAGGCCCGCAAGAAAACACTACATCTCCATGCAACAAACAAATAGCTGGAAAAATTAAGATATCTCTTAGTTTCAACCAAAGGTACAAGACACTATATGAACTGCTGTCTCCAGCCCTATTTCTCTCCCTTAGATGTGGTAACCTTGGACAGAACGAATTTGGAAGTTTTTTATACAATTTTAAGCAGAATAACGCTTCATACTTTAACGTCAGCACTTACAATGTATCAGGGACAACTATCACAAATACATTCAGTCAGGATTCGAGATATAAAAGTGGTCGTATTATGAATTACCTCAAGGAACGTAAATTTGAAATGTTAAATGCGGAAAAACTCGAGGACGAAATGTTTACATTCAACGAAACCACATACAGAAGACAAAAAAGAAGTACTGATATCAATAATATTTACAAGTATTTTAAAGTTAGCAGAAACTGTGCTATTTCCCGTCCTTTAGGTGTTTTACTGAACCCAGTTTCAAAAGTTGACTGCCTTCAGCATTGCTTAGAAGAAGAAGGTTGTAAATCAGTTGGATATATGAAAGGGAACTCACAGACCTGTCATATGAATACTGAAAACAGAAAAGATGTTGGAAAATTTTTCTCCTGTGGAAAAATGGATACAGCGTCATGGGATTATTATGAAAAGATCAAGCCCATTGATTACTTTCTAATTTCTAGTAAGATGACTGCAAAAGTACTAGAAGTCAGACAAGATTTTTCCATCGTTATGAAGACGTATACTGGGGATGACAACCAACTGTGGTACTGGGACGATGACGCTATACGTTCGAAAAAATATCATTATGCATTTTTACAGTTGCATGTGTCTGACTATGAAAGATCTGGATGGGGAAAGGTATATTTATCATCAAGACGGAGTGGTAACAATTACCTATGGAATTTCGAAAACAACCAAGTAACATCTCATTACAAAAATCTGAAGTTAGATGTAAAACATAGTTACACAAATGACGGAGCACTTGTTGGCGTTTATCAAGGAACTGGAAAAAATAATCAAAAATGGAGTCTAAATTTGGACAGAGTTTATTTCGTTATAACAAGCAGGCATTCTGGCAAAGTATTGGATGCAAGTCTTGCAGAGAGTAGCACAGGTAAAGTTCACTTATGGTCATATCATGGGAAAGATAACCAACTATGGTTCTGGGACGATGACAATATTAGATGCAAAAAGTTTCCAGAAAAAGTACTTGATCTCCATATGGCAAATTATAAGGCTAACAACTGGGGCAAAGTTTACCTACACCCTTACAATACGGGTAACAATCAACGATGGAAAGCTGAAGATGACAAGATAATTTCATATTACAAAAACTTGCGTTTAGATGTTAAGCAAAGCAGTACTTCCGATGGAGCGTTGGTAGGAGGATACACAAATACCGGAGGCGTTAATCAAAGATGGACTTTTTCATTTTCAAGACCATACTTTTTTATATTAAACAAAAATTCTGGGAAAGTAATGGATGCTGCAAGTCCAAATTCAATTGAACTATGGCACTACACTAATAAAGATCAACAGTTATGGTTCTGGGATGGTGAGGTTATACGAAGCAAAAAGTACGCTGACAAAGTAATTGACTTGCATATGTCAGACTATAACAAATATCGGTGGGGGAAAATTTATCTGCACCCATTTAATGGTGGACAGAATCAAAAATGGGACTTTGAAAATAACTATCTTTTATCTGAATTTAAACATCTTAGTGTTGAAGTAAAGCATGGAAGCCAAGCAGACGGATCCCAAATAGGCGCAAAGAGTGGAAAATATCAAAAATGGAGTTTACAACCAGAACATGATTTCTTCACGCTGTCAAGCAGAATGCATGCTAAGGTCTTAGATGCACCATCTGAAAATAAGGTGCACATGTGGTCATTTCATGGATTAGATCATCAATTGTGGTTCATGGACGAAAAAAGTATTAGATCCAAGAAATATCCAAACAAAGTTCTTGACCTACATATTGTTAACTATAAGAATAATGGTTTTGGTGATGTTTATCTTCATTCTTTTCATGGAGGACCGAACCAGCGATGGAAAATTGAAGGGGATTATATCATTTCTGAATACAAAGGCTTACGGTTAGATATAAAACACCGTGATCAAGGCGATCGAGCACTGGTAGGTGGATACGGAAACACCGGTAATATTAACCAGAAATGGAGCATGAATCCAAAAGAAAGGATTTACTTTGTTATAAAAGGAAAGGCAAGTAATAAAGTTGTTGACGCAGCTACCGATACGAAGGTTCACCTTTGGTCCTATCATGGAAAGGATAACCAGGTATGGTTTTGGGATGGAGATTGTATCAGATCCAAAAAACATCCAAATAAAGTTCTAGATTTACATATGGCTGATTATGAGAGGGAAGGATGGGGGAAAATTTATCTTCACGTTTACAATGCTGGACCAAATCAGCGTTGGAGTATTGATGGTGAATTTATTATTTCAAAATATCGCCAACTTCGAATGGATGTATTTGGTGGTCGTACAAGTAAAGGTTCGTTAGTTGGTGGCTATAAGTACACCGGAAATGACAATCAAAAATGGATTGTTAGTGTGCATCAGACGTCGCGAAAGGACTCAAGCTGTATAGATAAAACAGAAGCAGACATATACAATGTTGTTCAGTATATTCCACTTATCGGAACTTTTTGGGATTTATTTTCGTCCATTGGTTATGCTAGTGCTGGTTGTACAAGTGTTGCACAAGAAAGAGCCGTATCGTTTGCAATTGGGACAGCTTTAGATGTTGCAACAGCATTGACGGGCGGTGCTGCTGCCGGGGCAACAACTGCGGTGAAAACAGGTATCAAAGTCGGTATAAAGCTTGGAGTGAAGCAAGGAATGAAGGCAGCGGTCGTTGTAACTAAACAATCCGTTAAAAACGTTTTTAAAACGGCAGCCAAGAACGGATTCAAGACTGCTGTAAAGACAGGCGTCAAAAAGAGTGGAAAATTGGTGGTCAGAGAAGTAATTGTCGATCCCGCATTATTTCTGAAAAACGCAGGAAAAATAAGCAAAAAAATGTTTCTCCATCCAAAAAGGACATTGAAAGGAACATGGAAAACAGCTCGGCGTAATATTGATGATCTTAAACGTCTGAAGAAGCGTTTAAAAGATGATCCTTCTTTGCCGAAATTAAGATGTAAACGTGGTAATATTTGCCCAAAGCCTGCACAAACCACACTTTACGGAACAGAAAACCAGTTGAATATGTTTAAATCACTTGCTGATGAAACAGCTGTATCAGAACGTGTTGGGCGTAGTGCGCAGAGATTTATGGCGAAAGAAGCCGGATCGTTTGAAAGAGAATTTTCAAGAGCTCCATTTACTGTTAAGCAAAAATTTAACGCTCTAGATTCTGAAATTGATAAAGCTGAATTATGGGCGATTTACCAATATACAAAAACTTCAGGATCTATCAACAGCTTTGCAGGGAATATTCGGACAAAACAGCCTTTGTTAAGATCAAGTGCAAGTCATCCAATAACTGGAGAATCAGCAAAAATAATTTTAGATTCTGTAGACGAGGCTCTTGATCAGGCTGATTTAATTCAAAATTACCTGAAGAAAAATCCTATAAACAAAGAGATAAAAGTTCATAGATGGGAACAAGCTATTGAGACCTATCAAGACGGTTCAATTTATGAAACATTCACTTTTAAGTCTACTACAACACGAAGTGAGAGGTTTAAAGACTTTGGCTTAGATCTAACAAATGAACAAAAGTACCCGATTGAAATGGAATTCAATTTGAAGAAATCTGGATCAAAAATATCCGACTTGTCCGATTATCAGAATCAAGAAGAATATTTGATTCCTATTGGAACGAAATTCCACGTGAAAGTGGAATCGCCTAAACCTGGATCAACGGTTCAACGAGTAACGTTAACAGAAGTCGATTGAAATTAACTGTGACATATAACTAATTACATCATATAAAACTTTCAACTTATATCATCAGCCACTCCGTAATAGTAAACATGTTTTCAATTCTAAAAAAATCATGTCTAAATTTCATAAATACATGTAATAATATTTGCATATGCTCACTGACGCCTTGTTTGATTCATTCTATTGCGTGACCCGGTTTTCACATTCTCAGACCGAAATTCTAGTGTCAAATATTATGTAAAAGAAAAGAAAAGGTAAAAAGGAAATATACGTCGAAGGATTTGTGTGTATGTGGTCCCTTTTACTTCAGTCTAACTGGATAGAAAAGATGTTCATAAATAAGATATCTGAAATAGTCGCAAACAGTGGCATCGAAATTGAATATTAGACTTGCTTTCCTTTCTCTTGTATATATAAACATTGAGTTTTAGCACAACTAAAGAAGATAATATCAGAATCATGTGTCAAGTTAACTACTCAAAAATTGTTCGTACTAGTATTGGGTACCAACCTCTGCTAAATGATTATCAGTTCTCTAGGGTAGCACCTGCCCATGAGCTAGTAAATCAGTGCTGGCCGCGAAAAAAAATCATTCCAATTATTTTTTGCTTTAAGAATACCTCTTAATTATGCATGTGTTCAATTTAAGTCCATTCTTGTTAAATATAGCAATTCTACCTGGATGCCCAAACAAACTATTGACATCATGTCCCAACAACATTTTTTATTTGCTATTCTTAAGATCTGCGAAACGAAGAGCTGGATCGATATACCGGATTTTTCCTTTACCCCAGTCTAACACCGTTATCTATTTTGGAAAATATGCCGTTATATCGCAGCGTCGTCGTGTCGTTTTGATCCCCATTTTTGGTGACTATACAATTTTAATCTTATACAAAGTTAATCCCCCTTTTTTGTGACTATACAATTTTGATCTTGTACAAGTTAATAAGAACTTTTATTCAAGGTTAATAAGAACTTGTAAGATGTTGCATCCTTATCCGGGACCAATTAATCGAAACATTAAGTGCAGATTCAAGGTGCACCGGAATATACATGTATATCTTGTTTCCGTAACCGACATTTAACAATTACATGATTTACTCTGTCATATCCCATCCTCTTGAATCAAAATACTGTTGTCAAATATTAAATAAAATTTGAAGGCATTTAAAAAAGTAATGAGCACTGGTTGTTCGATTTGTTGATATATCGAGACGTTGCAACATCTACATAAATTAAAAAAGACTTTAAAGCACACATTTGAAACTGTAACATAATAAAGAAACCTAACAACAACCATTTCATGTTATGTATGTCCTGAATAGGAAAAAAAAATTCAACATTCTCCCATAGGGTCCTATGTAAAAACTATGTCCGCTGATGGCGGCCATCTTGAATTTCCGATCGGCAAAAAAACCGTAGCTTTTGTAGAGGTCCATCAAATGATCACTCGTGCAATAAATCAATTCAATTGGCCCAGTAGTTTCTGACAAGAAGAGCTTTAAATGTAAATCCAATCGGAACAAGTTATCTGCCCTTTACGGCCATGTTGAATTTCCGACCGACACGAAAAACATAAATTTTTGTAGAGCACCATATACTGAACATCCATGCCAAGTTTCGTTAAAACTGATCAAGTAGTTTCAGAGGAGAAGATCAAAATACGAAAAGCTAACGATGGACGACGATGGACGACGGACGCTCAGTGATAGCAAAAGCTCACATGACCCTTCGGGTCAGGTGAGCTAAAACGAGGTGACATTCTACAAAAGGCAATAAAATCATCTGGTTTTGGACATTCGGAAGCCGAACATTCGTAAAGAAGTACATTGAGTGAGATCCAATTATTGCGAAAAACATTGAATAAGCTCCTTTACAAGGGAAAGTCATAGATGCGGAGTCTACCCGCTGTTTCGTGCATAAAATAAGTGGAAAATTAACAGTTGATCCTTTTGATGACTATTACCAATCAAAAATCGCACCATGCCGGCAACTGTGGTAAGTAGGACTAGACAGTTTATGAATAAACTTGGTGCTCGTCTGCACTTTTGTGCCCACGATGAAGGCAGTATATGCCGAAAATTTTGGCTATTTTAGATGTTTTTTTAGTTTCTTAATTGTGTATATTTTGTGTTCTAATTTTTTCTTTTATATGTGGTTTAATCTTATCGTTTTATTTTCCGTGTTTACATTTAACTTGACCACACCGAAATACATATTATTCTATTTTTTCATTTTCTATCGTTGCGACCATGCCCAGTTGGTGCTTGTCTGTACGTGAGGAAGGTTGTCCTCTTCTTCTCTCTTTCCCGCCCCTATGAAGGCAGTATATACCAAAATTTGGGCTATTTTAGATGTTTTTAGCTTCTTGATTGTGTATATTTTGTGTTCTGGTTTTACCTTTTATATGTGGTTTAATCTTACCATTTTATTTTCCTATTTTCCGTGTTTACATTTAACTTAGCCACAGCGCAATACATATTATTCCAGTTTATAAATAGTTTGTCATACTTGTAGTTGTAAGGTTATACATATCTCGG
>JAOXYH010099993.1:0-10579 GCA_028566455.1 Botula fusca
GTTTTTAAGTCCTACCCTTTGGTTCTCAGCTGTTCAATGAAAATAATTTCCTACCGTCATTCTTTAACCTATACATAAATACTGGTTTTCTTCCTGTATTTTATAAATGACTCTTGTACGTTTGCTAATGCAGTGTCCAATTTTTATCTGAAAGTGTTCATATTCAACAATAAATAAAGCCCATTCAAAGTCACTATTGTTCCATTTTTGCCCTCGTCCGTACACTTTTGTCGTTTCCATGTATTAAAAATGGAGCATCTTCAGCAAAATCCAAATTACAGAATGCTCAGTCTACATATTTTATCCAGCTGTAACACTCGGTGTATAAAGTCGTACTATAGTCAGTTACACATAATATTAGTCAAAATTCAATTGAGTTTAGAGTACGTTAACTAAAAGCTGAGCTTTTAAAGTCAACTTTAACTTTGAAAAAAATACCATCAAAAGAGACCACAAAAGAGACCAACAATTCACAGAAACTAGATCTACTTCTGATCATGCGAATATGTTTAGGGTTACACAAAGGTGCCCTGAACATACCGAATCAGACTTATATTGTTTTGAGACAAACGCAACCTTAGGATACGTCTGAATGGGACAAAAAAATAATGAGAACAGGTCCATGGACCACCAAACCTGCTGCAAAAATACCTCAAACTAAAGTAGATTTCAATTTACATGATATAAGCACGGGCTTGAATTAAAGGTAATTTGTGTTGAGGCAGATTTGCAAAATGACCCGAAAGATAAAGGGCAGATTTCTACTGCTTGGTTGCAGTAGCAAGTAACACTTTTTTACACAACTTTTCCATCTGTGTATATTTTCGAACTAGTGATCATTAATTAGTTATACTGAACAATGATTTATTTGTGTCATTATATATATTTAACTGCCCATTAAGACCAGTTCAACACAACACAATTAGATCCTGTACCAAATTATGGTGGCCCAGCTACCTAATGTATTGTCCTTTTTGTGTTTTATTAGATTTGATTAAGTTCGTTGTGATGGATAAAGCTGCTTACTGATGCATGTGTCATTGTTGGCGAGTATTGTCCTAACCATAATAGACCATGTGATCGCTCAGAAGACCAGGATGTAGGTATGAAAATACTGTTCTGATCATGGTAATCATTGGTACTTCTCGGCAATGATCGGACATATTATTTAATTTTATATTAAAATACCGTGTAAGTGTTTATCTAATTTCTGTTTTTCTTTCTTTCTTTTTTCTTGTTTGTTTGGTTGTTTTTTTTATTGTTTTTTCTCTTCCTTTTTGAGAACGTATTGCATGCGCGAAAAACAAAGTCCCTGAAATACAAAAATGCGCTTAAAGTGCGTTACATAAACAAAAACTTCGCTAAATAAATAAATACATTGTACATCTTATTTTTTGAAACATTTTCGCCAAATTCCGCTACCGTGAAAAATAATCACTTATGCGGTAGTATAAGTCATATTTTGCCGATAATTTATCCAGGAAATGTTGACGATAGATTTTTCATGTCTCTTGAACTGCAAAACTGTGTAAAATATGATACCTTAATCGCTACATTTGTATGCTTACGCTGCTTTGTTTTCTTAGCATTGTGACTTTCTATTTCGGAATCTAAGAATTGAAAATGCATATAGTGTTACAAAACTGTGTTCATGCAAACTAATTTTAATATTTCGTGACGGTTTTTGTGAAAAAATGTCCAATTTTTGCAAAACATTTTGAATGCAAGGAGAATCGATATTCCAAATTCCTACATCATTCATGAAATAGATTAATGAACAGATATTAAAACAATTACATGTACTTAATTTTTGTTGTACGACTCATTTTGAACAATATGCATGAATGCAATTTTTACGTGGATTAAATTTTGCAGAAAACTATTTCTTCTCTTACATTGTAGTTTTAAAAATAGTATTCATTTACGAAGTTTAATTGCGTCGGCCAATATTTTACAGAGAACAATATCAATATCTGTGCTGTATCAAGATAGCTGATTATTTCACTGTGAGAAATAGCAGGACGCAAGTCATTTCCGCTCTGTTGGTATTAATTTCTTATCTAATTCAAACACACTGTAACCACTGCACAACTGAAATAATACCGCAACACATCTTGTCTCATGCATAAATATCGAAACTTGGTACTAAAGAAAATATGAACATATTTTTTTTATAACCCACAAGGAACACGCCACCTTTCACAATTAATTGAAAAACTTTCCAATAAAATGTAAGTAATGACTGTAAAATGTCTATTCGTCGGGTTGTACTGATTTTGCCACATGCTGTCTTCATAAAACTGTGGAAAATATAAATCAAAATATCAATTTCATGTACATGATATATTCAGTTACATTTAAAATGTGCATTTTATTTCTTCTTACTTCAGAAGACTTTGCGATGCTTGCATGTTGTCAGATGAGTAAAACTGGTACATGTGGTATTTGTCCTGTAATAAATTAATTTAACATATTTTGTATTGCATATTTGGCTAAAAATATAAACATTCCACTGCGTCATAGTCAATTGATGAAGGTATGATAGCACTTAAAAGTGAAAATTTTTATCACATTTCGGATACTGTGGTGTCGTTATAATACCAATTTGGTTTATGCAGCGGAATCACGAATTGAATATGATATGATCCCCTTTTATTAGAAAATTACAAAAAACACGAAATTCAGTAGCCATGAGTTTTCACTAAACTAGGGAAAGTGAAACCAAAGAAAGCAAATGATTCTACAGTATATTATTAAATAATATGTTAAAATCAGCCCTAATATTGTAAAATCGGCATGACCAATACTGGTGTAAAAACTTTATTCATATTAATCACCTGATTAATACGGCTTTCAGATCGGGGCAATACGACTTTTCGTATTTTCCCGGTCCGAACAACTTTCCGTATTGTCCCGGTCCGAACGACTTTCCGTATTGTCCCGGTCCGAACGACTTTCCGTATTGCCCCGCGCACTTACTTCCGGTGACTTTCTGTATTGTCCCGGTCCGAACGACTTTCCGTTTTGCCCCGCGCACTTACTTCCGGTAATTATTTAATAAAAGTGTTACGAACTGGTTGTTTCTGTATTGGCCCTATTATAGATTCTTGGTTGGCTGTATTTTGCCCTCGGCCTTTCGGGCCTCGGGCTAATACAGCCAACCTCGAATCTATACCAGAGCCAATACAGAAAAACCCAGTTAGTAACACTATATAGTTATATAGTTTTTTTCTGCTTGATTCCAAATAATTCTGAGTGGGACGTAAAAACTCGTGGTATATGTATGAGGGTGTTGCTTGCCATATATTGCTACTGCTCGAAAACCACCCTTTCATATATTCTGACTACAGTAAAATTTGAACTCAGATAAACCTGTCTATTTCTTAACCTTTTGTAATGTAATACATATGATTACTTTTCATGACATTCATATAACATGAAAAAGCTAAGTAAATTCGATTGATTTGATTTCAATGTCTTTCTCTTGAATTAATAAAATGTCCTGCATAATGATTTTATTAATTGGGTTTCAATTATTATCTACTGAAAATTATATAACTTTCGTAAATTTTCAAGTAAAAAGTGTACACCCTTTTGCGGTCGTAAATCCGTATTCCCGTACTTATATTAAATTATTCTACTCCCCCATGTGAAATAATGAATTGTTGTTGCGTAAAAATCAAAACATTTATTATATGTTAGCCTCTATTAAAAGTGCACTGTTATTCTTGGCAGCAGGAATAGATCGTATCTCTTTAAGTTAAAATGTTTCCTTAACCTTGAACAAAATAAGCAGCAATAAATATGTCGATAGATCAGACTCAAAGTGCCCATTCATTCACAAGATCAATTAGCGGGACTTTTTCCGTTACATAATATCAGTAAATCCACCATGTTTACTTGTAAAATGGTAATTAAGTCTTGTTTGTTGGCATCCCTTTCTTATCTTATTAAAAACATGTATATCGATAATATCTGCACTGAACAAATTGCTTAGGTGTATCTGAACATGGTTTTAAAAACTGAATTTATTGGTTTTTCTGTCCCGTTTCGCGACTATGTTTTTAATACTGGCTGTCGTTTTATCTTGTGTTTTAAATCGTTTATATTTGTGTATTCCGTTTTATGGTTGTCTTTGCTTTCTTCTTTGTCTTTGGCCCTGGATTTTCGGTTTTTAGTATCCTTCTAACCGTAGTTTCCCTAACTTCTATATATCCTTTCATGGAAGTCTTGTCTCCTGAATAAAGTTTTGTAGGGTTTACATTGTAATTAAATAATGATAATAATGCCTTTTTGGTAACAGGGAAACTCGTATACTGACCAAAATACTGCTTATAAAAGAGTTCATTTTTCCATGTAAAATCTTGAGAAAAAATGAAAATGATGTCAAATGCTGTTTATTATAAGGTGCAACAATAAGTTATTTCAACGGTACATCCTTCTGTATTTGTTCTTTTAGTACCATAGGGCAGTTATCTACATGTAAAACGATAAAAAAAAAACAGTGATATTCATTTCGTTTGCCAAACCATTGTTTCTCGAATTGCTGTCTTCATTGACAAATGAGACCCAAAATCTAAGAATCCAAATAAAACCACAAGGTTGTAAACAAACGGTCAGTAGGTAATACAAAATATGTCTAGGGTAAACAACCTATAGTTTGTATTTTCAGTGTATTTCAAATTATCAACTCTCTGTTTCCTCGTGGTAATATTCCTTCTGCTCCTGCCTATGGTGTTTTGTATCTAAACTGAGCATCCTTAATATTAGGATTTTGCTGCACAGCGCATATACGTCTGAGGAAATTACGTAGTCAAAGCCACGAGGAAGAACGACTAAACTTGTTTCATTGCAAGGTCTTTGGATGAAATCACGAGTTCGTTGATCGATATACTGTTTCTGTTTCTTAACTAGCTCGAGATATTTTCACTGCATCATAATACTAAACGTTCGTCGGTTTTCA
The DNA here is from genome assembly GCA_028566455.1 of Botula fusca. Taxonomy (NCBI): domain Eukaryota; kingdom Metazoa; phylum Mollusca; class Bivalvia; order Mytilida; family Modiolidae; genus Botula; species Botula fusca. The sequence goes on from JAOXYH010099993.1 coordinate 4,964, forward strand.
TCATTGACTTCTGGTTTTGTTGTATTTTGGACACTAAATGGATTGTCCCTTTGTGGGGGATCACAAGATGAGTGTTGCTTTAGCCTAATAGGAGATGCTTTCTTCTCTTAGTTACTCCTTCTCGTCACCTCAACCTACCTCTTTGGTTTTATTAGAAATCTTCATTAAATATTTTTTTCATTTATTTCGTCCAAATATGTTGAGTGAACAGGTCCTTAACGCCTTTTTACATGTATATATAGTGCCAAAGAAATAAACAAGACTGCTTCAGTTGTTACCTTTCAACGACGCTCTGTACCAAACGTTTGAGAATCGAAAGCAAATTAGATGACGAGGAGCACTAAAACCAAAGGTGCAAAATGTGATATCAAATGTGTCCTATGTTATCTATCATACTTATCATTCATCACATCTGGTAAATATGTATATCACAGGTACTGGTGTTGACAATCTCATTTCCTAATAAAATATATACAGCGATTGAAACGTTCAACATTACCAAATTTGCATGTATGGGGAATGGTGCAATGGGTTATCGTGTAAGTCTTATGGGGAATGGTGTAAATGGTTTGCGTGTATCAATGGGGAATGGGGAACGTGTATGGGGAATGAGGAAACGTGTTTAGGGAATTCCCCATTCCTAATCACGATTGCCCACTTTACAGACGTATTTGCTGGAACTATCGTTAAACAATTTATTCATTTCGCTTGTCATTCCGAAAAATACAAAAGTTCAGTAAAATCAAACACGTCACATAGCTGGTTGATCATGGTGAAGAAACTTCTGGAATTATATGATCTTCCTTCAATTTATGAGTTATGACAACATCCGCCAGGAAAGCATACTTGGAAACTGACTGTAAAAAGAATTTTTCATAATTACTGGGGAAAAAAGCTTAAGGAAGAAGCCAAACAGAAATCATTTAAGTACTTTAAATATAAATAATCTAGCACTTGGAAAAATTCATACTGTATGGGACGATGCTGGATGCGATGCACCCTCTGTCACCAAAGCTACTGTCAAGTGTAGAATGCTGCTTGGAGTATACATGTATATCCTACAGTCTAATAGACATAAATTCAACCAATACGAGGTCAACCCTACATGCCGTCTCTGTAATTCTGGGATAGAGGACAGAACTCGTTTTCTAGTAGTATGTTCATTTTTGTCGGAAATTCGTCAACCATTTATAACGTCAACCAACTGAATGCACATTGAAGGAACCCATTCATGAGGACTTGCCCAATGTGATATTGGATTCTGAGACAATGACTCATATCATATTTTATTGTTCAACAGTTACATGGATACCAAAATCTTGCCATTATAGAACAGAAAGTATAAGCAGAGGACTTTGGCATACTTTACATATTGCACGTAGTACTGCCTTGAATATTCATAAACTATAATGTGCATTAACTCATCATCATTATCTAATGACATTTATATTATGATTGATTGACTGGCTCTGGTAGAGACCATCCCACTATATAAATTCTACTAGACTGTTTTAAATTTTAAAAGTGATAAATATTTTAAACTGATGTGGTGCTAATCAGATACTAGAAACTCAGGATTACAGTTCTCCTTACAGTGGAGGAAGATATATAAGAAGATATATAACAAACAACAATAACATAGCACAGCAACAATTCCGACGTAAACAAGCAAAATAGATCATGGTGCGAACGGGGAAACGTTTATGAGGAATGGTGTAGAAGGGAATGAGTCAATGGGGAAAACGGAATCGTGTATGGAGAATGCTGTAATGGGGAAACGTGTAAATGGCAATGTTGTACGTTTCAATCGCTGTAATAGAAAGAATATGGGATATGTGTCAGAAAGACATCAGCCCACATCTAATATAAAATTTTAAATAAATTTCATGTAACGTTAGGGTAAATTTAACTGTATGTCAATAAAGGCAACAAAACATAAGTATCTAATACATAAAAAGGTATTTTATGTATCATAACATGCTTTTCAAGCCGCGTACATGTACGCTGTTAAGTACAAATTGAAGGAAAGTTATATTTTCCATATTGCAATAGATAAGATAATGGAAAATCCGTTTAAGTCGCTGTCTGTGCGAAAATTACTAAAGGCTAAAATAGAACATTCCGTCACAGTGTAATTTTTTCTCTTGACTCTTGACTGGTGGACTTTTTTATCAGAGTTATGTTCCATCTGGACTCGGATCGTCGCGTCGGGGCTTGTGTGTCCATCTCAGCCATGAGAACCAACTTGTTCCCGTCATAATGGGCTTCTTCCGTTTTCGGATATGACACGAGCAACTCCGCTGGGTCTTTCTAGAAAAGCAGGACGCTTCTCCTAACAGTGCACCTAGTTCATGATCCCGGTTTGTTTGTGGAGACCGAATTTCTCAATTACATTTTAGCTTACTATATTGTTATGGTTTAATTTTTTTAGATGTTCCATGTAATATTTGTCGTTGTTGCCTTAACTTAGCCCTGGATTTTTGGCGTTTTGACTATATCGTTCTAACGGCGTGTTTTGCCTACTTCTATATTATTGTCTATATTTTTGGATGGTTAAGATGTATATATTTTCAATATGACAATTGAAGTGAATTGTCAGAAAAAATGTAATTTTATTTATTAGGTTTCTGATATTGGTGAGCTCGAGACCAACAACAAACGTGTACATGAAGCTGAAACGAATTACAAATAAACGAATCAGAAATACATTGTAGCATCATTTACCACAACAATGTCGGCAACAGAATACCGAAGCAACAGGTTGAAGTGGTAATCCTAAACTCGTGAATCCGGAGGCAAAGCAAAAGCCCGGAAACATACAACAACAAACCAGGACAAAAGCAAAAAAGAACTGAAAATAAAAAAAATTAAATACGCAGCAAACGTTCTTAAAAACAACAGGATAAAATACATTAAAGAAAACATGACTTGATATAGGTACAAACATGGTGGAGTTAAGTATTGTATAGATTTCATTTTTATTGTATTTATAAGATGTTTGGTGGGGTGGATTTTTACAAATTTCCGCTTAGTTTGATCTTTCAAGGTTAGCACAGTAGCATTAGAAAATTGGAAATCAGCTGCAATTTTGCGAACCGTACCAATTATATAACGGTATGACAAAGTTGCATCTGGAAGGTTAAAATCCATATTGTATTTCAATGATAATTTGTAATTAACTGAAATGAATTCAAATCCTGAAAACATTGCTTGTGCTAAATTTTATGAATCTTTAAAATCATAACTTTTTCCTGCCATTATCAGTGGAAGTGAAGGTAAAGGATGGGTGCTCTAATGTGTCAAGGGAAGATGTTAAAGCACATGTATACTAATTAATTTTACCGTTGTCGTGGAAAGATGTAAGACTATATATATTTTTTGTTTCTTATATTTTAATACTGAAAATATGAGAATTGTTAGTATCGTCGCCTGTGGAAAAAAGATATAATAACTCTTCCCCCAAAGGCCATATCTACCTCATAACATACTTCTTAAAAGTCATTTTCTTCTAAAAATATAGAAAATAAAAGTATCATTGAAATGTTTTGCCATATATTTTTGGACAGATTTGAGACGGCAACAATTTTTCACTTTCGAATAATTTTACTCAAAATTTTAGAAACCTGAACACTAATGTGGATATTCTACTCTTTGTCAAATAGGTTTTGCAAAATGTTTAACACTATTTCTACATAGTCTCTTGAATTAAATTAATATGACAACATGACCAAGCCTTGTTTTTTCTTATATCTGAATACATAAAACTTGCAGCTTTCAACTTGTCAGTGAAAGCACACTAATATACTTGCTGACATCTACAGTTTAACCAATTGACACATGTTATCTACTTCTGAATCCTATTTTGAAGAGGGTTCTAAAAAGTATTTCACGATAGATTTATCTTTTGATAGGTCAAACAAGGGAAATACTTCCATGAATTCTTAAATAAGGAAGTAGACTTGTACATGACAACATATGATGATATAATCAGCAGATAATACCCATTTAACAAATGCTTTATTGATCTTTTAATTGACTTTAGTTATCACCAGTGCTTTTGTAATTAACATTTATATTGAGGAATTATGTTCTTTCGTTACCAAATCGCCAAGGCCAATATGAAGTAATGACACTACATTGGTACAGTTATCGGATAATATTCTCACCAATTTCCTTTGTACCAGATTAAAGACACGGAATGCAGAGACTTTTATTCTTCTACGGGCCAACTTCAAGAATATTTGGTGTTTTTGGGGTTGAACTGTATTCAAAACTACTTGCTCTTACTTATTTTTGAAATTCCTGATTTTGTTTTATATAAAAAGGATATTTTTTGAAATAGTGATTAAAGACAACACGGGTGAGGTAAGATTGACACAAAAACAAAAGCAAACAACATTTTGGTATATAAAAACAATTTAAAAAAGGATCCCGATTCGACATGCAATAGACAAAATTTTACATGTTGTAGGATTAAACCGGTTGATTGTATGAGATCTAAGTTTTAATCTTAATAATTCCTCAGTCAGTGGTAAAGCAGTAAAATACATTGAAGCATAACGAAAATGTCAGAACCTTCTTTTTTGAAGACATGTACTTACGACAAAGAGACAATAAGACAATTACAGAGAGACACAAAGAGACGATACCGTTCAAGTATTGCTCGCAGTTACTCAAAGGTGTCTCAAAGTATGTTCTATTGAATAAATACAGAGGCCTCTTTACGATTGTTGCATTGTCTGTAATCTCTCTTTATATAGTTGATGCTTATATATAATTACATCTAATAAATTCGGACTTACTTCTATTAAGACGCCTTTCTACGTGTAGAATATGGTTGAAATGGAAAACTCTGATCTATATTGGTCAGTGAAATATATGGTTAAATGGTATTTACTCTTCAGCAAAGCAAGATGATTTGGTTAGCAGATCCATGAACACATATATATACTATTCACCAATACAAGTTGACTTGGTCTGCAGAATTCTTAAATAGAAGAACATAGCCAGGAATTCTGACTTTAGCTCCCACTATATATAATCCGCTTGTGGCATCTCCTAAACGATTATATACAGTCTTATTGACATGATAACTTTGGATATCACCTTTTCTTGGTGGTACTGTAATAACGACGGGGCAATTGTTCAGATATCACAATTTGTTCAGTATAGTACAATTAAAGTTCACATGTGTCACTACACTGACTTTACAGATAGAAGAGCCAATTACTGTTTTAAGACAAATATCTTTTTTATGAATCATTTATCATTACTCCACAATGAATTAATGGTCTATATAAGGATTATGTCTAACAAAAATAATGGTCACAGATTCGCCCTCCCTAGGAGATCTTTTTTATATTTTCAACATTGACGATCGGCCATTAAAAGGTTTAGCAAATGTAAAACAAAAGTCATCGCCCTTCATCATCAAAGAATCAAACAAAAACTAGAAAGAAGACGGAATTTCATAAATACATGTAAATCATTCTTACTCATTAAAATTTTCAAGACCTTTCAAAAAATCTCTAATTCATAATACACGTTCTCCAAGCATTGATGCTCCGAAGCTTAAAAAAAGCTTGCAAGTGATGAAAGAACAAATATCTTATATGC
>JAOXYH010100103.1:0-10578 GCA_028566455.1 Botula fusca
CCATAAAATGCGAAACTTGTTTGGAATAAAATTTTTAAATGTGAAACCAAAATTTTTTTCATGCTACTTACCTTGAAAATGATCAGGTGTGATAAATTCTACATAAAACACAATAAAAATTTTAAAAAAAAACATGAAAACAGATTTCTTCTCAACAATGTAAAAAGTGAACTCTTGCCAATTTCAATGAACAGAAAGCAGACATCGACATCTACTTCAGCAATCGTTTCAGTGAAAAGAAAGCAGAAATCGACAACTTCTTCAGCAATCGTTTCAAAGATGTTTGGTTTATTTTCATGCTTTCTTTTCTTCCTCCCGATTCACTAAGGAAAGAATCCTTAGTGAATGAGGCTGTACCAAGACTTCATCGACAGAACATAACACCTTTTAAGAATTTACGTTTACATATACATTATATACACGTAAGGAACTATCACCTCTTTCAACAGTATTACAGCTACTTGTAAATCGTGTCAGTTTTAATGGACAGAAGCCTGAGTTTCCTGAAGAAACGACTGACTTTGGGCAGGAACAGTATCTGACAAAACTTTTCACGTACGGTTGGAAGTCAAATTCATAATGGATCCCTTTCTGAATAAAATATAGAAGATATCAAACCGTAATTAAAACTCATATATCCTAAAGCAACACACAAAACCGACAAGACAACAAACAACACAAAACAGGAATGAGCAAAATGAACCCCACCAAAAACCGGGGTGAACTCAGGTGCTCCGAAAGGGTAAGCAGTTCCTTCTCCTCTTGACACCCGTCGTGTTACTCGCGGTGGAAATCCAGTTGGCAGTCATTATCAAGAGAGGACGGGAATTGCACTATGACATAGGAAACAGGTCGTATCAAATGTGAGGTAGACATTCCATTACGATCAACCAGTTCGTGATGGCGACCGTATAACTTACGAATGAAGATTTCAACCTTTCCGAAAGAAACCCCCGATTGAAAAGCTTAATTGTCAGCAGTAACACTCTTTCTAAAAAATCTGGATCGGAAACACACGTTCGAGAATATCGTATAAACTGAGAAATATATACTCCGCACGGAGGCGCTGCTGGAATAGTACTACAAATGAAAGGTAAGTAGTCATCTCTTTCGTCGTAAAGTTTTGATCTCAACCGTCCCTCGTCTATTTCAAGATAAAGGTCAAGATATGAAGCAGACCTTAATTATGGTATTCTTTATTTCAATGTTCATTTGGATAGATGCGATCCAGAAAGTCTCCTTTAGAATTATTTAAGGAGAGGACATCTATGCCGCGAAAGGTGAAATTAAAGGACTTGGCCAAACTTTTTCTTTTTTCTGAAGAAGCCCTACTTCATATGAATAAGGAATAAGTCAGCTAATAGGGGAGTCCAATTAGTACCCATTGGAATACCGACTTTCTGTTTAAAAAACACGACCTCTAACCATAAAAAATATGTTGTCGATCAGGAAGTCCAACGTTTTGACGATATCAGTCTCAGAATACTTATTGTTAGAATCAGAGTGGTGTTTAACAAAATAAGGTCTATCTTTTCCCAAAACAAGATATTGATACCTGCGTTGACCATTTTTTTTTTTTGATAAAACAAAGATGAACAGTTCCTTCCGTCCGTCTTTTAGTTTTGAGTGAGGAATAGTAGTGTAAAGTGTAAATAAGTCAAAAGTTTTGATACTGTTGCAGAAGTCGAGAGACTTAAACTCTAAGCATTCCAATAGATCTTTAGAATTTTTTAGGATTTACATCAATTCTTGAGTAGCTTGTTTCACAGTACGTGTGAAAACCAGTATTGGCTGCTGGAAGGATAGCTGTTAATAATTTGGAAAGAGGTTTTGTGGAGCATTTGGCCGATACATCTATATACCGTTGTTTGTATGGACACTTATGTAATTTTGCTATCCAGTACAATGAAAGAAGATACATTTCAACGAAAATAAAACTGACATATGATTATCAAGGATTTCATTCTTTGTAAGTGTTGTTGAATTGCCTGACAAATTGCTTGATCAAGCAGTCAATAACTTTTACTGACAAAAACCGGTGTTATTTGGGGCTTTGCTGGAACAACAACATACCTGTAATGTAGATACGTCGAGTGTTTCAAAACCTCGGGATCTTTGAAAATATATGTTACATGTGTGCTCATAGACGTGCTACATGTAAGTTTTCGAATTCGGATCTGAATTAACGACCTCACTACCATAACCCATTCGGGAAGAGTGTCGATGTCTTCTGTCTCTCGTTTAGCCCATTGTCTTGCGTAATCCTCAACAGAATCTATAAGTAATTTGAAATTGTATTTCCAATTTATTGATTTTGGATCACGATATTTTGGACCTTTACTATTGCATGTCTCAGAGAAAGGTTTGAAACGATGTTAAGGTCTCCAGAAATAATGTGTCCTGCGTGATTATATAGGAATGGGGACGTTGCACAAGTGCAGTTGGGAGGTTTTGACTTGAAGTCGTCGATACTGAGATCCGGCAATACTGGTTTGTAATTGAAAATTTTGGTTGCAAGTTGTGTAGTGTACATGTGTAGGTATATGGGATGATTGGAACGGACTGATCTTTAAAATATGTTGTAATTTCTGCTTTAACATATTTATGATGGAGGACATTACTCAGTTAACGGCATCTAGACCTTTATTGGCAAAGGAAAGTTTCAAGAAGGAACGTCTTTCGGTGTCATCTTTCCGACACAAACGGGTTTGTGTTGACCAATATCCAAAACAAGTGCCGAGAGTTTGTATTGATTTGAATTTGGATCTCTACTGTGCTGGTCTAAAAAAATGAAACTGAACAAAGTGGGATGCAACCTAACAGTGCAGCTGAAGTTATCCAAATAACTGGTCACCAAGGTCAACAACAATACCAAAGGATCAATACAAGGAGGGTGAATAATTAGTATACAAATTACTTCTAGTAGCCATGCTATATACCAATAAAACAGGGTCATAAAACCATCAATTAGATCTACATTACGTGAGTTGAAAAAATAGAATTTACTTTCTACCTACCCCCATACATAAATCTTCCGTTTTATTTGGTTAATAAATCACTTCAAATAAGAAAAGACAACAAAAAGGATTGGTTTTTCCAAAATATATTGATATAATTGATGAGGGCTAACAATGAATATTGATTTGTCTTCTCATAAAAGGAAGACATGATAAAATACCCCCTTTCAAGCAAGGAATAGAAATAAGGACTTCTATTAAGCTTTTGAATTTTTTTTCGTTTAAAGGTGTTCATCTTTTTGTAAATAGCTTTAAAATGCGTAAGAAAAAGATGGATAAATGTTTTTCTGATGAGCTTAAGTGCAAATGTGCCTAGCCAAGGCAAGAATTTTGACTTTGTACCCAACAGTTATCAATACATGTAGTTAATAAATTGTTGATGAGTGGTACAGCACGAATCTACGACTCGTACTGAACTAACCCCTTCTGATCTAGCATGTCCATGATCAATTAAATAGATTTTGTGTGGGTAAACGCTACCTTGACTTATAATAATCAGTTATAGAGATGCATGCCACCAGCGTATAAGTAAGGGGCACTTACCATCGTATGACATCAGAGAACGTTGTATATCGATTTAACATTAATTTTTGATATTTATAATTCCGTATTTTTGACAAAAAGAGAGTATTTAAAATGACTTGACTGGATAAAAAGGGTATAATCAGATTGATTGATTAAATGAATGGGGCTTAACGTTACATTCTGCTGTATTTCAGCTATACCATGGTGGCCAGTTTTGGTGGCGGAGGAAGCTGGAGTGCTCGGAGGGAAAACTGCCAAACCAATCACGTACGGCTGCGAGTCGAGTAAATCCTTTTTCTTGTTTACAAGCGATGCACAAACTCCCAACACTGAGATGTTGGGACTACAGTGATTGCACAATGTACTGTTAGATTTAAATTGACTACCGTAATCACTCGGCCATACAGACCAAAGATTGGTAATCAGTAGACAATGATTTTTGGACCATACCTATAAAATTTCCATAATAAACGGTCAAAACCTGGATACCTTAATGGAGCGCTTAAACTGGAGACGTTTTACGTTGTCTGAGTAGCAGACGCAAGCTGTGGTGTATAGTATGAACTGTTAGGTGTATACCCTATACACAAGTAATTTGGTATACTGCTGCTTTGATTATGAAATTTTATTAGATCAAAAATAAAATTGTCAAGCTTCGGTAATCAGATGACCGCTGTCCCAGGTTGGAGTCTAAAACTGAGACGGAGGAAACTGCACATGTACTTGTATCTCTGGTTTCCTTAATATCTCTTTAATGAACTCCAATGAGAATGTTGGGATTATTGATGGAAAAGAAAATTATATGATTGATTGATTGATACTGTTTAACGCCACATCAGCAATATTTCAGCTATATCATGGCGAGAACAAATTAAAATAACAGATGAGAAATTCCAGCCGGAGATCCTCGCCCATAGCACAGGTCAATGCACCTCTATCAAGTCGACAAGCTTCCCTGTTATCTCAAGGCATTGCACACCCAACCCCAAAAGGCGAAAGCCCAGACGCACTTCCGTAAAAAGCCAGGACTTACCTTCATTTATAAACCTATAGCACAGAAACCAGGACTTACCATCCTATGATGAGCCCTCAAAAATCACAATGGAATGAACCTCGATTTCTGCCCGCCCGCGGGGAAGCCATGAAAAGCCAATAAATGACGAAGCTCTAAACGTAGTACCAATACAACAATCCTCACGACCAGAATACGATGAATTAAACATCCCCAAACCTGTGCCATTGACAAAGAACCCTTACCTGTTGGAACTTACAGCGATGAACCTCGACTAGAACCACATCATCACCAACAATTTCACATGTAAAAATGTTACCCTTTCCAGCTCAAGAAGGTGCTCAACAACCTATATATATAAAACTATACCACTAAACTCTCCACATGAATATTTTTTTTGGGGGGGATATGCAACAAATACACAGATCTGAAAGTACATTAATTGGGTGAAATTTCGACGTCTTTCCTAAAGTTCTTCGTAAATTTCCCGCCAGACTTGAGGTTTGTATGATGCAACTCAACGAGAAGTAGCAATAATGAAATTTTCATATGAACACAAAATGGTCACATTTACGTCTCACCCGGTGACCCCGATCCCATAACTGTAGATTTTTGACATCAAGCATAGTTTCGGCATAAGAAGCTACATGTATATACAAAATAAAATATAGCATTTAGAGTAATTCAAGCACGATTGCTGATTTTTCAATTGACAACACGGTAATATTTAGCATGAATTAATTCCAACGTCTTGCTATAGATGACGTCCATGCAACATTGCGAATGCATTGTGCTTCTGTCGAAACTGTTTTTCATGATTTTCTCATAGAATGTGATTCGTTCTTATATTTTCGAAACAAAAAGGTTCCTGCGGATGTTTCTTCAGAATTGCAAATCAGAGCTGCATTGAAAGTTAAAAAAATCCCGACTGGATCATGTGGATTGGGAGTTGTAGGTAAAAGAAAATACTACATGGAGGCTATGGAATGGAAATGAGAGAATGCCAGACAGCAAAAGAGTACATATATCTGCTTCTATTTATAGGTAGGGTGTAGAGTTTCTAAGGAAAAAGCAGAGTTAGTTACGACCTGTCAAACTGTATGAATGTAAATATGCATGATATGTAAGAAATGTGGATCAAATCATTTTGCTGTAGGAAATTACACTAGGAGAGACAAACCTGATTTTCTTTTTTGATAAACAGTGACAAAATGTTTCCCCGCCTGAATTTCATTAGTAGCATTTCTCAACCGATCTTAATGAAATTTGAATTTCACGTAATATGTTAAATATTTCTTTCAATTTTGATGTCATATTTTATTCTGCAGGACAGAGAAAATATTTTTTTTATTTTGGAAATCCTTATAATGGCCAGAAAATAAAGAAAAACTCATATTATATAGCTACATGTAGGTCCTGTCTTGTCATTCCTTCATAGTACCTGACTTTCGGGGTTTTCTATTTGGTAATATTCGACCTTGACGTCTCGACCTTAATTGCAAAATAAACATCTTACAGGAAAACTATCGCATTAATCGGATTTGTTGTAATAAATACTGTCATCGTGGTTATAAACAGAGATAATCATTTAATAGAGAATGACAATACACAACAACCATAAAGACGTGTTTGCATTTCAGACTTTCTCTTCAGCATTGATGGGGTAAACGCACACTTTCAGTATATCGTGGTAGTCAGCTCATCCAGCATGTCCAGAGAGGACTTTGGGCAGTCAGTTATGAGTTGAGTAACTCGCACAGCAAACTGGGGGAACTAACTTCCTTGGGAACTCTCCCATCCAGCTTAGTGACGGATCAAGTTAAACCGAGTCTGCTCAGCAGTATATATGTATACGAATACGCTGCCGTTGTAGAAATTTGTTTCAACCTAAATAATAGATTGGAAATATCTTATTCGTTAACTTGTAAGCCTCATAGCAAAACCAATGGTTCTACCCATTCCGCAAGCAACAACCCGAATTAATGCATGTGCTCATTTCGAAACTTCTGACCTACTGATAATTGAAGATCGCTGTGTAAACGACGAAAAAATCATTTAATAGAGGAACTGTTGTTCTGGCCTTTACTTTTTACCTACTCTGAACAAAAATAAAACGGTTCTTCCTCCTTCATCGCCGGAAACATCCAAACTGTTCTCATATCAGATTTTAAGACTTCGACCAGTTGACAAAGACTGCTGCTCTATGACCTTAAGGAACTCGCAGTTTTTGTGGAGAAACGTCAGTTTTCAGTATTGTCACCTCTTTGTTTGCGCCTTTACTTGCGGTTTTGATATTCGAACTTTTCTCCATCACGAGTTGCCGCCCATTCTATACGCAGTCTTTCCGATATGTATTTTCTTCGCAAGCAATGCGACATTAAGGAAATAATTGCCTATAACCATCCAGAGTTCTTGGTCTGAGGCATAAACAGAATTCTTATTAAAATATCCTTCTAAGCGTGATCTTGGCCTTCAATTGATCTAGTTATCCATTATTCTGCAAAGAGGAACTATCTGGTCAGCATGGCCAGGTACTTCGAACAATTTTTTTTATACCTGACCGGCCGCTCCCTAGCTGCATTCGATTTTGTCGCATCTCAGTTGAAAAGCGACACCCTGACGATTAACGTATTAAGTTTTCATTATTCCTGCCATCAAGCCAGACGTTGTTTTAAATAATTAGAGGACACTGGTCCGTAATCGATATGCTGGCCTACAACTTACTTTCAAAACGTCTGAACAACCACTTAATTATATTTAATTAAAACACAATGAAAAAACGGAGACTGCCGATTATGATACTGGTAAATACATTCATCAATGTCATAAGTTCATCATGTAAACTAGCATGATTACTGGACATAGATAGCGTGAGAGGCAATCGGAGATACAAATGTATAACAAACGACAAAAATATGATGAAGATGAGGTTTTTTGTTGCACACAAACAGTCCAACAAAGGTAGACTGAATCTCATGGGGAAGATATCTTAACTTAACTTCCAATGAGTATATCGTAAAAGTCAGTTTTTGTCTGTGGTGTGGATCCGATGACCGTCTTGGGCAGGGAATTGACACTAAACCTTATAAGGTACAGTTGCGAGTCGCGTGCAACCTGTTTTACTGTTTCAAAGCGGGGCGCGAACAGAGTAGATTGTCAGAGAAAAAGCTTGTATGTATATGTCAGACTTGGTGCCGTGGTGGAAGCCATCTTGCTCTTTGGATCAACATTAAAGCAGACGCTAAATATAAACAATCATCTTCTGACCATTTATGTTGAAACTAAGTTCAATTTATCGAGCGCTTTATGAAAAAATTATTCGCATGTAATTTAACTGATAAAAAATCTTAAGTTTCCAGTCCAAGGACGAGAAACTGATGTGACGGTTTCTACTTTAAAAAAAAAAAAAAGTTCCTCGCTTAACACATTGTACTGGTGTTTCGAGAAAAATGTCTGTACAGTTCTCAGGTACATACACAGGATTCCAATCGGGAAAGATCTAAAGATTGAAACCTTCTTGGTCAGGGTTTATTAATATTATCACTCCAGAAATTCTATCATGTCTATGGTCGCCATCATGATTGATAGATCGATACGATGTATCTATCTCACAAATGCGACAAGATATCTCGTCATACCGAATTTGAAACTCATCGGACTTGATACTACACCGGATATTCCCACATGAAATGTGACGGGTGCCGTTAACAGAAAAGGACATGCTTATCCTTCCAGGGCACCTGATGTCACTCCCGGTTTTTCGTGAAAGTTCACATTGCTACTAGTGCTTTAGTTCTCGTGTTGTCGTTTTCTATTTTGTTTGTTTGTTTCATGTTTTTGATTTTCTTTTTTCTTTCTGTTATGTTCTATAGTTCTCGTTATTTGTTTCCACACCAATGCCTTGTCCCTGGATTTAGGATTTCTGCCGTGAACTTGTTGGTTCAGTATTTCTCGCAGTTATTATTTATTCCATGTTATTTTCTCAGAAAAAAAATACATGACAAAGAGCGGTACACTATCGTCTTCACTAGTCGTTCTTAGTTACATTTTTGTACAGTGTTTGGCACCCTCGATTGTACTCCCAAGTTTGACTCATATTTTTTCTCTGAAATTCGCACCTTCTTTTTGGTTTTCTCATAAAATTTGTACTTAATATCATAAACAAACACGGAAGCTATTTAATGTCTTTTCATCTTGATTATTAATATAATGAAGAAACCAACAATCTTAATGATATCATCGGGCACCAACGATGAATACTTATATCAATAGTAGATACGGATAATACCTGCATTCAGAAGTAGTACTTCAGGACTGGACATGGTTACCTTCTTATCTTCCGAATTAAATTTAAATTTATAAAATCCAAATGATAGGTTTATGACCAATGACGATACAAATCACAATAAAGACACATAAACAATTAAAATATTAGAAAAAGGTTAAAGTCGAGGAGGCATAAAGCAATTCAAGTTTTCGAGAAAATTACTATTATTATAATTATTATAAACACAGAACCACAAACAACTCATTTAGCCTTTAATACCAGAGTATTCACTTATAAAATCATTGTAAATATACAGCCCATTAAGATTTACTCCAAAATATAGGGAAAGTGTATATAAATGAACGGTCGTCTACGGGACATTATTAAGCTCTGGATTATCTGAACACACCAACAAGGTCAGACAGGTTGTCAAAAGTACGGACGTGGGTCTAGTCTGGAAAAGTGCAGACTGTGAGACATGAATTCCTTATGAATCTATAAATGGAAGACTCTTTAATGAAACATCCGATTAATACAATAACTTAGTCTGTATATCAAACACGTACATTTACGAGAACGTGTAGTATAAGGAAATATTTGCGTAATTATTTGATCGAACTGTGCAGACAGACAACCGTGTTACAAGTTTTATTTCATTCGTTAAATTTCTGTTTTGAAACCATTGAAATCTGATTAATCCAAAAATAGTCTCTGAATGTCAACATTTCCGTCTGATTTTCCTCCTTTATGCTGTCATACACCCAGACATCTGGCAGATATTCTTCCAGAATGAATCAGAAGACGATTGGAAATCAAACTCTTTCTAAAAGCTTATATCTCTGATGAATTCAGAACTTAACAACAGCATGAGAACTCGGCTATTATTTACAATGACAAAAAATGCCTCATATACAAGAGATAGAAAATTGAATACATCTCTCTCTGAAGAAGACACTTAAAATTAATTTGATTTGTATTTCATTTGTCGGAGTTGTTTGGGAAATGTTTGTGAGGACCGGTAATCATACATCAATAATTCAGAATAACCACATCTTTGCATATAAATTCTGTAAAGGATCGGATAAAGTCTGAAAATTTGCATGACACGACAAAGCTGCATGTTTGAAGTTTGATAAATTTGCCAAAATTACATGGCACTGATCACTGCTGTTGCATCACGATTCTTCATGCAAATTTCGAAACATTAAATGATTGATTTCTGCAAGTCTTGGTTGAACTGAACATTTAAAGAAAAAGCATCAACCTGCCCATAAAAATTCAAGTCCCATCAGTTTTTCCTACACACTATAGTCTAGCCACGGACAACAGCACTTAATGTGGGAATAGGTTCGAATTCAAAATAATTGGACAGATCAGTATGTAAGTTCGATTTGGGTCGTATTTAGTTAGCGTGGTTTTCAAACCTTTTTTTTTTAACAGCATGCTTTTACTTTGGTCAAAAGCGGCAACAAGAAAGTGCACATATCCCGATAATTATTACCATGATTACAGAAAAAAATTCTCTCCTTGAAATTTGAAAATAAAAGGATTTCGATTATCAGCAAATTCAAATTCCAAATATTTTTATTGCCTTAAAACTAAGTCTGAAACATAATACAAAGAGAGAAAGATCATATCATGTGACAAAATATAATATATTTCAACTGTTAAATAACTGGTCGGTTTAAATGGCTGTTTAATAAAAGAAACTGTATTTTTCAATTGACTGAAAGTTTTAGGTTTAGAAAATATTTTAA
>JAOXYH010100319.1:0-10574 GCA_028566455.1 Botula fusca
CCTTCTATGGCCCCAAGTGTGTAAAACAAATTGTGATACATTTCATACCGATTTTGGTGCATCGGATGTGCACATTTCGTTAATTAGTTATTCGTCAACTATGCTAGGGACCAAAACTTTGGAAAAGCACAACTGTTATGAAATATTTGTAAAAGCGAAATCATGCCAATGTGTCTGATGATTATAACAGAAAAGCGCTTTATTTGCGTTAAATTTTTACAAAATGTTATATGCAACATAATTTTGCAATAAATATTTTTGAAATTTTATATAAGATGTAGACTGCTATCTTTCCTGCATATGCCCCATTTTCTTTCTATTAAATCTGACTAAGAAAGATACAAAAAAACAACAGACAGCTCGGATATCCTCAGCTGGAACAGGCAAGAAACGTAGTGGGGTTAAGCTCGGGTTGTCGGGAAACCAAACATTCCGACTCTCCAGTCCTACTATTAGACTTTTAGGAACTCTGTCATACTAAGAGATCGATTAGGAATACGACATGTAGAAATGAAGCCGTTGTCTCAAAGTAAAATACAAAATCTACAAAATAAAAATAAACTAGGACACTGCACTAGACCCAGATTATATTGGTTTTACGACAAGTCAGATATGAACAAGCACCGATAAACATTCTTAAAATCTGTACCTATCTATTAACATTTATTACACTTCCAGTATACCCAATTAATCATAATTCTTCTTACCAGACACTGCGTTAAAGCCGGACACAAATACAAAATGAGTTGTCCTGTATAATCATCCTTTATAGTTGCATTAAAAGAACTAAAAGTTAATTGTTGGTTTTCAGGCGCTGGTCTAGACAATTTATAAGGCAAAGTGTTTTTTTCACCCAAAAAGTTTTCATTATAAATTAGAGCTCTCAAAGAGTCTGTATCCCTCACCTGGGAAATTAACTCATGCAAGGAGTCCTCGACAATGGTTATTTATTGCACTCTTTCGTAGAGATTGATTTGCTGATCATTGTTGCTTTTATAGTTTTCTTTTCAAGATAATGGCCAAACACAGCAAAAATCGTCAACTTTACATTTAAAGGCCAATAAATCTAGTAATTACTCGTCTGACTGACGATTTCGGTGTAATGGAGACTTGTAGAGCTTGAGTTGCTGATCAGTTTTTTTACACGTGTTCCTTTTTATCTGCAAAAGTTTTGGATTTATAAGTCAAATTAATAATTTAACCCCTGTCTTTCATTTATTGCAACAGTGGCCATGTTGGTTGATGGGCGTAGTCATCGGACATAACTTTTAAGTAGATACTCCAAGAATTATTCAGATCACATTTGGTCTCTGTATGCCGTGTGGTTTCAGAGGAGAAGATCTTTGAAACAGTTTACGACGAATGGACGGATGGACGACGAACGCAATGTGAGGACAATCAATAGCCATACTTGTCTTCTGGGCGAGTGCGAGCTAAAAAGGGGCTCTTCCTATACACTTTTCGAAAATTTTCATATATTTGTCACAAATACTCTAACAATAGGGGAAGGTTCTGAACTACGTAATCAGCCTTATATAGCTAGTTTGCTCGAGTTCTTTGATCGTGTCAGTATAATCGCATTATTTTTGTAATTCACTAATTATTTCTCCAGTTGTTACGTTTACAGGCGGTCTAGGACCTCTACTGGAATTTTACGTTGTAAAATTGGCCATATTTTGTTGCCTTGTGACAATGGGGATTGTTCATTTCATTTTTTACTTGAGCCAATGAAAATCGGGTTATTCATTTTCGCGCCAATTTTAGGAAACGCCCACCAAACGTTGTTGGTAAACAAACCGCCTTGCTTCTGTGGTTGTTTCTGAATGATAAGACGTAAACATGTGAATAAAATTCATATATTTCTTGAAATATGATCTCTGATCACCACTTACGATCACCTTCGCTGAATATATCAACGCCTAACGGGTTGTTGCATGCAAAGCGCCTATGATCTCCCCTCCCCTTTTATTCACCGGCAAGAAAGAAATACTGTCAAAGGGAAGACCGACTATCAACACTAAAACCTTAAGGTTGCCAGGGCTTTGTACGTTCCCTTCCACAAAATTGATTATAGTTTCAGAAATGATACAATATACATATTTTTTAAGTTGTTTTGGTATCGAGAAATTGGCTAGAGTAATAAATAAATACAAATATCTCATATACTCAAACCAATGCTCAGGCTTGGAAGGAGTTTCTCAATATTGCACGTTTTATATGTCTCTGGTTTAATTATGTAATATTAACAACCAATGGAGAGTTTAATTTTCTTGTTGTCATCGTTTTATATTGGCGCAATTCAAGAATATAAAATATATCCTTCATAAGGATGTGTAACTATAAGCCAGTATCAGAGACATATGTCTCTGTCAGTATTTACAAAAAAAATGTTTCTAGTTGTTGAATGGTGGTATATTTTTTATCATTGCTTTGTTTAAAAATCTCATGCAAGCAGTATTATACATGCAAATCAAAACTTGAAATTTTTATATAGTGAACATGGATTACACAGTACATGCATATGTGTATGTGGATTATTAGGTGCATTTTCTGGTTTAGTCAGAATTTTTCAAAGTTGAAGTATAAATAATTTTAACAAGTTTTTTTTTAATGCAAGCTTATACAATGTAAATCTGAAAGTTCTACATAATGATGTCATTATTTTAAGTCCCTGCCTATCCCTTTTTTGCATTGTATGTTATTAATTTTTTAAGAGTTACATGTAAACTTTTCTATTTATTACATCCTTAAACATGTGATTAATTTATCAATAGACACTGACACTTCACATCAAATGAAATTCATCTGCCTCCATAGCTGAAACATAATGTAAACTCTGTAATCTCAAATTTCTACCTTACAGGATTTGGCTCATTACCAAAAAGAAGAGTTGAAACAGCATTCAAAAGGACAAATATGTGAAAGAAGAATACCCAATTTAGTTTCAAAAGTTCAGACAGAAAAATTGTAACTGAAGGAAAAAATTTGATGGAATGTTGTTGTAAAGTAAAGGGAATATATATCTAACAACACAGAGCTGTTATAAAGCGTAGGCCAATAACATCATTGACCATTGTACAAGGAATTTACATATACGTGTGGTCATGAGTTGTTCTACTTGATGTCAAAAAGTACAAAAACATTTGTAATATATTGACAGTAGGCCAAATTGTGGGTTGTATGTAGCTGTGTCGTTTGAAGAAATATACAATATGCATGTGGCCTTTCGAATTTCTCACTGCTTCTCTCATATCTATACATTTTGAATAAAGGCTTCCTAACAAAATGTTTTAGTGGTATTTGCTACATGTAGGAAGCAGTATTTCAGCCATATTACTGTAAGAAGTAGAAAAGCACTAAGCCCTATTGCACTTGATATGGTTCATGTGGATATATAATTTGTGCTGCAAAAGAAATCTAACAAAAACTTTTAATCGCATGCTATGATGTTTATAAAAAAAATCTGCACTTTGGCATCGATTTCCTGCATATTTAAAGCCTGTCTACTGCATACTACATGCGACTGGAAAACAGCTCTCCCTCTTATAATCACAAATCTCCCTGTTGTTCCTCATTTCTCCTAGTTGTCGTCAGATGGAAACGACTAGCTATTGCCAACGTGATTTAAGTATTTTTCACTATTTTTTTTATTAACGCTTAACGCTGCAGCTACAGTATAGTACATGCTGACCCGTAAGCATATAAATATGTATACTGCATGGATTGTTATGAAGCAGCAAATACTTGTATTAGTGATTATTTCCGGAATATAAAGAAATCCTAACAATGTTTATACACAGTTCTGAAATATTGGAGATTCCCTGTTCATGCTTTTTAGAGCACTGTCAACGATCCGAGTACCAGTTTTTGTTATCACCTGTGATAAAGTCACATATTTTAAAGGTGAGACAATTGTAGACATTGTTTGTTAGTTGTGCCATTAACATCGTTGTCGAGCGTAAAATAGGGTTGATAGCGCGATTTGGATTGAAAAGGAGGATTCAAAGTCAGATTTTGGTCAATAGAGGGCTCTTTCAGACAGCATGATGCCTTGGACATGTCATGATTGTTGTAGCTTTTTGAGGGGAGATCAGAACTAGACATTTGAAAAGTAAAGGGAACCGTACAATTACATGCAACAATTAAGGTAGGGAATATAGATGTCAGATTGATTTGAATTTTCACATTTTTTTCAAGGTTTGAAATGGCTCCTTTTAAATTGTGCTGAATTGCAGACAAGACATTCTGGTAATGTTTTGGGTTTGATCTAGATGGGGGTAAAACTAGTATCTCAGTTTCATGGCGAGCACACAAGCCATTACAGCACAACAGAGATGTGGGCCCAAACTATAATTTAGAACTTACGACTGAACTGGTTTTTGCTTAATTTTAATATACTTCATTTCAAAGTAGTCTTTGTATACCGTAAATTCAGAAATTAATGCCATTTATTATTGCCATAATGCAAGAATCAAGACAACTTATTTTCATTTTTCATCTTTTTTTCTTGAGAAATCTTTTCTGATAGCTTTTTTATTACTTTTCTTCAACTTCTAATGTATGACATGTTGGTAGATTTTGAGGGAAAATTTAACCAAAAATTGAACAAAATCATAAAATTTGTCATATTTCCGAGTTGTATAAATTCCATCTAAAAGAGTTTAAGTCAAAAGGAAATTTTTGGTAGAGCTGGGAAGAAGGGTAAAAGGCTTTTCGAGAAACCTGTACACGTTGTACTTGAAGACATATAAAATTATTACACTGGATAAATTTATAAATTTATATTGTTTCACTCTCCCAGTGCAATATGCTTTTCAGGGGAAATTTTAATAAAATGGGAGTATTACTAGACAAAGTAGAAATAAAATATCAAAACCTATAATGTAATAAAACAATCTTGGCTCGGTATAACAAATAATATTCTTTATTTTTTTCCTAGCAATTGGTATCTCCATGTGACTTGGTAATTATCACTACGAATTAAACTGACTTGCACTACACATATAAAAGCTGATGAATAGAAAACGAAAGGGCACCTAAAACAGAACACAGACAGTAAAAATTCGATGGAAAGTTTTGATTGTAAAATATGTCTAAATCATATTATTTCATTGCCTTTTAATACATTGGGTTTTCTTGAAAAAGCTTCACAGTTACGGCACAACTTAAACAAACATATGTTGTGCTTCTTTATTTATACATGTTTAGCAGAAGACAAAACAGTTACTGTGATTTGACAGGGTTTACGAGCAAAACAAGCGAACGTTTATAAAGTCTCCTTGAAAACATCAGGGCCGATTTACAATGGAAATTCCCCCAGAGAAGACAAAATCGTCTATGTCAACCAGGACAGCAATCCGGAGGAACCATCAGTAAATCAGAAATGCGATTATCTTGACACGATCAAAGAACGACAACTCGAGCAAACGCTGTAAGTGATTACAATATACGAAGCGAAATTCGTTAACCAAAATTTGATTCAGAACACAGATGAAGATAGCTATCGTGGGGATACATGTTTTATTTTATGTATTTTGTGAAAAATTAGACAAGTCTTTTGGGTTACATAATTTGGGATGTTTGCTTTAGCTTAACCCGACAGGTACATACCTATCTTTTTTCTGTTCCAATGTTAACCATAACTGAAACAAACAAATTTTTTTACGCATCCATTATGCAGAGGCGACAAATAGGGATCATCCTCCATTGTCTTGTGCTGTCGTCGTTGTCGGGGTCGGAGTCACAAAATAATTTTTGTCACAATTTTTCTTAGCACACATAGGCCAGCTTCCTGATATTTGACATAGAGTATCAGCATGGGAAACTGTATCGTGTAAAACAGTTTCGAATATGCCGCCTGTCCACTTACTATTTGACGGAACTCTATTTATTAACGATACCAAAATTTCTTTTATATTTTTCTCACAAACCACAGTCTCTTAGATTTCATGATTGCTTGATTGATTAATTGGAGTTTAACGTCCAGCCAGCAGTATTTCACATGTATTAAGACAAGAACAAGTTAATCAATTCAATAAATCTTTGAAAATACAGATGATTAGGATCACCGGGACGACGAGTTTTGACCGCAACTGGAAAAGGGGAGAGATTAGTAGGTACTGGAAATTTAGCCTTCTATACGGCCCCAAGAGACCTTCTCTTATCGAAATCTATACGAGGGATCTTTATCCTGCATGGAGCGTGAATTTCTCCACACAGGTTGTCTACAATGATTCACTACCAGGATTTCCGTATTATGACCTGGTTACTCCGCATCGACTGGGTATCTCGGGGTCGCGCCCCTACAGCTCTGCGATGCACTATAAATGCTCGTGTCATTTGAATGCAGTTGGTATCTTTGAATACAAAACCCTTCGACAAGGATTGGGGCAATATTAGTTTTCATTTGGTTTTGAAAGCAGTTTATTTAAACAAATCGACAAGAAATGATGCGATATCAGTGGTTCTCTGAATCAGATATAACTAATTTGATGCTTTACGAAATAGAAATTAAATCAACAAGATGGTTGCATTGTTAGTAGTCATTTTATTTCAATAAAATTATGTAAGTCCAGCAAGACTTCATTATTTACAACCCGAGTGACATCAGTGTAGAAAAAGGTAAAATCTCCCCTAAACGGGACGTTGTTGAGATATGATATCAAATTAAGGTTTGGTGCATTTCGAAAGTCATTCCCTTCACATTAAAGATCGTATCGGCAGAGATCGACAATAGAAGGCCCTTGGGTTGCTGCCTTTTTACTAAATGCTTCACTCCCCCTCCTGCGAGGAGTAGTCTGTATCCCAGTCTTCTGCGGCAGTCGGAATTGACCCTTTCAGGGTACTCCCTCCGCTGTAACTCGTACCTTAATTTCTTGAATGTAAATATGAAATTTTTTCTTTCTCTCCTACTTTCATTTTTTGTCTAGCTTTTGCAATATACTTTTGGTGTCTGGTTATTTAAAATGGTCAATATAACACATTTGTATTGTTTAAAAGAAGCATACGTATGTAGGCATTGGTACCTGTGTTGGAATTCATGGCCGTATTTCCTGCAGTTTAGGGTTCTTTATTGGTGGCAACACTTTCGGGTTGTATTAATTCATGATTGTTTTGGTCATTAGAGTTGTTGTTTGCTAGTACGTTTCGATGTTCATAAATTGATAATTTCTGGCTTCCCAGCGTTTCGCCAGAAATGTCGAGGTTTATTCCATTATGATTTTTCAGATTTTGCATCATGTCATCGTTAGTCTTGGTTTCTGTGCTACTGGTTCGTTGGTTATGATAATATTCTGATTATATTACGGAAGTGCCTCTGGGCTTTTGATTTTCGGAGGAATGCTATGCCTGAAGATAAGATTGAGGCATATACATTTGGCAGAATTGCATTGGTGTGTGCTACGAGCGGGGTTTTTCGGCTTGAATAATACTCCAGTAACTCTAATTTTCTCCAGCCACGATATACCCGGAATATTACTTCTGTGATGTTCAGCAAACATCGGTTAATCAATAAATCAACCATTACTACTAAATTCTTGAGATATTGAAAACTGTTTTTTGAAGGAAAAACTGTTTCTGCTCTTAATATTGGTATGATGTAATAAAGATAGTCAAAAAATCATCAAGCAAAACAAGATGATATATTTCGCTTTTCAGCTTTTGAGTATTTACATTATCAATTGTCATAGTCACTCAAAACATGTTTACATCAAGAAAGTTAAGTGGTAGTCAGAGAAAACGCCGGTTCAAAGGGTAATCTTAAACCGAAAATCCAAGGGTAAAGGCAAAGCTACTTACACAAAGACAAACATAAAACGGAACACACAAAGGCTTAAGAGATCACCATACAAAACTAACAACTAAATGAGCAACTTGAACTACATAAAGAAAACCTTCAGCATGGACCGGGTGCACCGGTAGGGTAAGCGTCTCAGAGAAGACACCCGCTAAGTCACATGCAGTAACGAAAGAAGCCTGTAATGACGGGAACCATTTTATTCTCGTGGTGGAGATGGAATTTTTAACCGATAATTTGAGTCTAAATGAAATATATCTAATCCATTAGCTCATCAGTCAAGAGATTCGCTCGATGTAGAAAATGTGCTAATGACCGGTCCTGAATAACTGATGAACTGTCAAATGTAAATTCCATACGTTGGTGCAGATTAGAAGTTACTAGAAAAAAATTGACTATGAAATGAGAAATCATTCCGTTTGTCATATAGTTTGGTTATGCGGTCTTCTCTGCCGTCTATTTTTAAGAGTAGGTCAGGATATGAGTTCGACTTCTTGGTTTCAAGGGTGTACTTTATCTCGAGTTTGGATATATGAGGTGAAGGTAGTCACCAAATTGTGAATTGTGTACTGAGAAGATGTCTAAAGGACTTGACCAAATGTTTTTAATTCTTTTGTAGAAAGTTTGAGACGAAATCAGTTTCCTAAGACTGGAAAAAATAGGTCGGTGACTAAGTGGGTGCAGTTAGTCCCGATTCAAAAACCGATCGTCTGTCTACCCTGAACAAATATGTTGTTGATCAAAGACTCTGTCATCTTCTTCCGTGTTGTTTGAAGATGATTCTGAAATGAATGAAATTTCTGCTAACAAAAACAGATTGTATCTTTGTTCTGCGTTCTTCTTCGAGACGTACTGATGTATGATATCTCTTATTGTTGAATTCAGCTGTTCACGTTGAATTATGGTGTATAAGGTAAAAAATCATAAGTTTTTTATGTAAATATATTTTAACAATTAACAGGATTGGGATTTTCCAATACATGTAGATTTTTTGAGTTCTTCGAAATCCATATGAAATTGACGTCACTTCTTGAATAAAAGTGTCATACTTGTTTCCAAAGCCCCTTTTTAGAGCTGTACGTATAGACGTCAAAAGGCTGGAAAGATGTATTGTTGTGCACTTCGCAGATTCAGCGACGTAAAGTTGTTTGTATTCAGTTTTAAGCAACTTGCGTATCCAGTAAAGTGACGGAAAATCCCATGGTCATTTTAGGAAAATCGATTGATGATAAAATTTAACTATGATAATAGATTTTCTACTGCTTAAATAGAATAGTAGCAGTACAGGGGTGATTACTTTGTGTACGGCCCGTATCTACTCCTGTTTATAAACGTTCGATATGATATGACATGTATGGTTGGCCTTGTCTGCTGAACAATAGTTTAGGCACGTAAGGATCTTTGAAAACGGTTGTATCTTCAGCATTCATCGGCCTACGGAGCGTATTTACGTCTTTGAAGATTATAAACATTTTTGTTTGATCCACTTTAACAGGCATTCGGTCTTCTGTTGTTAGATCCATTTTCTTGCTTGGTCCTCCACGGTGTCCAGAAGAATTTCAGTTTATGGGACGTTGCTCACGATTTCTATGTCCTTTGCCTAGGATGCTGCAGTTCGATTCTTTTTCAAAGATATTGCAATCGCCCGTCCTGACATGACTGGAGGGACCATATTTGAATTGAGAGCTCTTACAAGAACATTCAGGTAGTTTAGCTTTAAAGTCTTCAATCGTGGTGTCCTGCAGTACCTTTATACCTTTATCTAGTTGAATTTGGGTTCAGTTGGTAAAATAGATTTGTCTTTAAGGTTTTCCTGTTCCATTTTATTTTGACTTTATTCTTCTTCTTCCTTGCCTCTGCTTATAATTCTAATGATCTCATATTTTGTATGGAAGGTCGTTGATTAGCTTTTGCATACAAAGTAATGGTCATGCGAGATACCTTCATTCACCTTGCCGTAACAAGCTGTTTTAGTAAAGGAATCTCGAAAATGTTACAACCCTGAAACAAAACGGAGAAAGGATATGTTGAGGTGTTCATTATAGGTATTTTTCGTTTAGGCAAAAGGAGCCAATTTTGCTTCATGGGAGGTATGTTGTTTTTGCAATATGTATGA
Organism: Botula fusca; assembly: GCA_028566455.1. Lineage (NCBI taxonomy): Eukaryota > Metazoa > Mollusca > Bivalvia > Mytilida > Modiolidae > Botula > Botula fusca. The sequence continues at coordinate 9,912 of JAOXYH010100319.1, forward strand.
AAACAATCAATCAAAAACATCAATACGTGAATCGTATGGAAAATGTGACATACTCTATTTTAAACAGGATCACAGGTGGTCCTCCTTCCTGTACTTCTAAAGAGTGGTATTTCTTTGTGTACTGAATCGTTCTTTGACGTTGCTGCCAAGTGAACAGACGTCCAATTTAATACATATCTGATGTCACGTCGTCAAGGAGTTAGTAAGATTTAACTTTTTTTGTTAAGTCGACTTGTCTTTACCCGCTGACTCATTTGACTGGAACGATTAAGAATTCGTCCATTGATTATTTTAAAATAACATAGAAAATGTGTGACCCTACAAGCAGATAATTATTGCCCAATTTTAGTCTTTTGAACTCGAGATTTTTTAAATCTTGGATAGATGTGTTATGCAATGGGAGGAGCTTAAGCTTACAATCTCATCTGATAAGGAGTGACGGTTGCAACCTCCTACAATCTTATCTGTAAACTGGTACCCAGCATACCCCTTTGAATTTTGGCATAAAACATGATAACTCTTTTTAGTCTGATATTTATTACTTTTTCTGGTTTAGGCGTCGCAATCACCAATGACAATCTCCCCATGTTCTGTGCATTGGAAATCAGTTATCACAAGGCCCATTACTTCGCTTGGATCTGGTATATCTACACGTGGACACTC
>JAOXYH010100429.1:0-10574 GCA_028566455.1 Botula fusca
AGGAAGAGACTTCCATAAACTCTAAAAAAAGAAAAGGTCCAAGGGAGGATTATGTATATGTAGTGGGCCATGGTAACAGTGACAGCATTCAAAACCAATTTAACGCTTCTTACGTAGTCAGCTACAGCAGCGGTAATTGGATACGCAATAGCGCCAATTGGCTATAGTAGAGCGGTAAATGGCTACTAAGTAGCCATTCAACGCTATTTAATAGCCATTTACCGCTAATTTGTAGCCATTCACCGCTATTTTGTAGCCAATTACCGCCGAGGTATTTGGCTACTTTTGAGCGGCATTTGGCTACTGTATAGCGGTAATTGGCTACTGTATAACGGTGATTGGCTACTTTTAAGCGGTAATTGGCTACTATATGGCGTTAATTGGCTACTTTGAAAAGATAATTTCATTTTTTAAATTTATTTTCAGATGTCTGTTAGTTTTGATGATGGGGTGATGCCACCAACACCACCAAGAGAAACAAAAAAGGCTAAATGTTTTAGGAGACAAATAGTAGAACAGGAGGAAATGGTCAGTTCATCCGATAGTTTTGATGAAGTCATTTGCTTTAATCAGGCAGAATAGAAATTCTGTAGCAGCAGAGAGAGAAAGTAGAGGAGTAAAACGAGAGCATATCGACTCAAGTAGCAAAGACGACGATTTAATTTCTATTGAACCAAAGAGAAAAACTAGAAGAATTATTAAAACAGATCACAGAGAGACTGCAAACCAGTAATGCTAGAAGGAAAAAGGACAAAATATCTTCCACAGGAAGGAAAGTCAATAAAGTGATACGACAGCGAGTGCGAGAAATAATCAGGTGTGATGAACGTGGTGCAAGAACGGAAAACATTTGGAAACACATGTTAGACAAACATAAAAAGCATTACGAGAGACGGCAAGACGACGTGGTAACATCGGTAGAATATGTAACGTATGTTTGCCCCGCACCAAAAAAAGGAGCCCCCACAGGAACATGTGGGAAGGTCGAACGAAGATTGACAGACCATCTAGCAAGATCACACAAGGTAAAGAGAAACTCAAAGAGAATGAAGAGTTTGCTAGCTCGTGCAGAGGCTGTCAAAAAGGAAACTTGTTGAATCGGATGAGACAATTGAGATTTCCGACAGAGACTGAAATCGTGAGCGAGACTCCGATAATAAAAGAAAACAAAGACGAAAGCAAAAAGACCTAAGTCAGTAAGGAGTCGGATATATTTTACAGAAAAAGTGCAATCCGCAATTTCTGACTATTTAACAGAAACAGGTTTCAACAAGAGACAGGCCGTACAATGCGGGGCAGAGGCATATTATATATGGAAGATAATGGATACAGAAAAGACTTTTCGTGCACTCCTAGACGAAGATGCTTTGGATAGATATGAGATCAGAATTTTCATAGCGTAGTTCCTTGGTTTATATTATGTAGTTTTGTACTTTGCTAAATGTTTTTTTATATTGTGTATTGTTGTATTAGTTAACCTCGAGACGTCAAGATATATGGGTATAATCGGGTAACGGATAGGCCAATTGTTAGCTATATACGCCCCGCTCGGTACCCTTAAGGGATCTTTATCCTGCATGGAACGTGGCGTTTCTCCTCATTTGTCTTAAATGGTTCACGGGCAGGCTTTCCGTATTATGACCTGGCTACCCCACATCGACAGGGCATTCACCTATCCACCACCGTTGGGACTCGCTCGGACAGCTCTGTAAACGGAGGCCCTGAGAACTGAGCACGTGTCGGGCAATAACAGATGGAGAGAAACTGTAAAAAGAGCAAAAATGACAAGTTGAGATCTTTCGTGTCATACTAATTACTTTACATATAGACTCGTGGTACATGTTTTATATAAGTAATGGGTGAGTACAAAATACAAAATGTTACACAGGTGTTGTATTGTTTGCTTTCACAGAAACTGAGTGATTTACAAAGAGAGAAGGTAGTGCACTATATAAAAATAATCAGGGTCAGGATGGTTTCATTCTTAAGTTTATTAATTCTGAAATTGGTACTTGTTGTGCTTTAAATAGGTTTATGCATTCCTTCTTGATATAATAGCAAACAGCTCGGGACTGGATACAGTTTTGCCACCACTTGACATCGTGAATTTAAGAGGGTACCATAGCTGTGTGTAGGCAGCGGACGGATATGAAGACGCATCAAAGATCGACACTTGGAACATGCCCAAACAAGTATCAGTCTTATAATGGCAAAGTGTAAAAAACAAAGTAGAGAACATAGGATTTATTGATCTTGGATTGTATATGTATAAAAAGGAAGACATAGACTCCACCTGTTACATCAAAAGTCACCATTGGAACATCCTGTATGGTCGTTGCTACGGGTTTATCAACTAACAAGCCAATTATTTTCTCCACAGTGTCAATACCACCATCCTCCACAATTTCTGATTCATCAACTGCCCCTCAGGAGATACGTAATCTTGAATCTAGTCTGTTGAATACATCCGATACAGATGTGCAGTTTAATGTTCACATTTCATCTACTACACCGAAGTTTGTAAACAAATCTTCACCAAAGAAAGTGTTTCTGTCAGGATATAAATCAAGGACCAAGGCGACTTCGCATTGTAGTATGACACCTCTGGGCGTTAGGCCAATTACATCTGACGTCACCAGACAAACCAGGATACAGGGCAACTAGTTTTGACTGCCACTGGAAAAGGGGAAACTGGTAGGGGCTGGAAATTTAGCCTTTTTTACAGACCCAAGAAATATTTAGAAGGGATCTTTATCCTGTATGGAGCGTGGCATTTCTCCAGTTTGTCTGAATTGGTTCATGGCCAAGCTATCCTATTATGACCAGGCTATCCCCATCAACAGGGCATTCCCCAACCCACCATCTTGAGAACGCTCCCGGACAGCTCTGTAGACGGAGTCCTGAGACCGGGACTTTGACAGAAAGTATGTGAATATATTTGTTTTCAACGACAGACACCTCTGCATAATGTTGCAGAAGCTAGACAAACCAAGGCTATTGAGTTATTAATAAATAAAGGCGCCGACATAGAAGCAAAAAATAAATATGCAGGTTTAGTTAATATGCCTTTTGCATATCAAACTGTATCAAAACATAATTTAACCCAGTTAACATCAGAAATGAGTTAATATGTTATGTTATAGTTCCCGTAATTGTGTGTAAATATAATACAGACGATATCACCAGACATCCAAGCTCGCATACTTTAAGACAACAGGCCAGATTTTGACAGAACGTATAATGTGAATATATTATATACCTAATTTGTTTTCAACGACAGACACCTCTGCATAATGCTGCAGAAGCTGGATAAACCAAGGCTATTGAATTGCTAATAGATAAAGGCGCCAACATAGAAGCAAAAGATAAATATGTAAGTTTTGTTAATGTAAGCATTTTGCATATCAAACTGTATTAAAACATAATTTAACCCAGTAAACATCAGAAACGAGTTAATATGTTATGTTATAGTTGCCGTAATTGTGTGTCAATATAATACAGAAGATAACAACAGACATCCAAGCTCGCATACTTTAAGACAACAGGCCAGACCGTGAATGGGCTTACATATATGTTTTGATGTCGTGCTTTATAGCGGATAAAGCTCTCGTATAATATGTTACGTATTGTGTTGATCTCTTATCATCGGGTCAGTGTGACCTATATTTCACCATATGGAAGAATAATGGAAGACTCTGCTCAACTGAACTTTTGGTACCGACTTGAACCCTTTATCGGTAAGGGTAGTTGGCTTAATGTTGAACTTACTTGAGAGATGAGTACAATAATCAAAGGCACTAAGCCGTTTAATACTCTTTACATTAAGTTTTCTTTTATTTTTTATTTCACTATGTGTATATTCTGATTCAATAGTCGAGTTTCTTTTTCCATTTCACGTTTTTTATCTTTTAAACAACAAAATAATATCTTTTATTATGGTATCATGCTTGTTACAATAATTTCATCAGGAGGCCCAAGCTCGTCCTGATGTACCCTGTTACTTTCCACTGATTACCCAGGGAAATAATCAGTTGAAGTGTATTTTAAATAATATACCAACAAATATTTTAAAATTACTTCCATAAATACCTCCTATAATAATTGAAATATTATATACATTTTGTTTAATTGTGAATAACGTTTTTTTTTATCTTAATCTTTCATCGTACAACTTCTGTTTACTGACCGATACAGACATGTACCTGTTCATAGAAAAAGGACTGAGAAGAGGAATTTCCATGATCTCTCATCGTCATGCAAAAGGGAACAAGTGTGTACCTGATTACGTTCCTAGAAAATCGGCGTCACGTGATGTATCTGGACGCTAACAACCTATACGGATTAGTCAAGAATCAAGCGCCTTTGGTTGACGGTTTAAGATTGTTGAATGACAGTGAACTGAAACAAATCAATGTCACTGAAATTGCAGACGACAGCGAAGATGGTTATATACTTCAGGTGGACATCAATTATCCACAGGAGCTCCAATATTTTCACAACGAATATCCATTGGCTCCCGAGAAAATGAAAGTCACGGAAGAGATGTTATCACCTTATGCCAAGCAACTACTAGAGGACTTAAACCTAAAAGGAACCGCCACAGAAAAAATCATTACAAATCTATGCGCGAAGGAGAAATCCGTGCTTCACATTCGTAACTTGAACTATATTTATCTTTTGTAATTAAGTTTACCAAAATTCATCGTAGCATAACTTTAAGACGGGAACCATGGCTCAAGAAATATAATGACTTCATTACGGAGAAAAGGAAGTCAGCAAAAAATGAATTAAGGAGATTTTTTTAACTGATGAGTAATGCCGTATTAGTATATTCATGGAGAATTTGAGAAAAACAAATTTGAGAAAAACAAATTTGAGAAAAACATTCGACGTTCAGTTGGTCAACAACCAACAAAACAAGAACTCGCCAGCAAACACACCTTCCATGCCTTCAGAATTTTCAACGAAGACTTTGTAGCTGTCCTTACATTAAAATAGAGACTTTATCTCACTGGATCCAATTATGTAGGCTTTTCTTTTCTGGAAAATCAACATTTTCGCTAACTACATAAAGTGGTATGGAAAAAACGCGAATACATATACTTATCAGATAAACATAAAATTTAAGACAAACTGTAAGTATTGTGTCTTCTAAATATTGAGGTCGGAGTGGTCAAGGTACATGTAGTTGGTTTACCTGTAAATTACAGTAACCAATCAGCCCTACCGTGCGAGTTCTCGCTGTAAATAAAAAGAAGAGAAAAGGATGCCCACCACTCACACAATACGTGATAAGATTTTGTTAGTTACTGCCCAAGGTTGCTTCTGATTTCCTCCAGTCACGCCTGCTTCCTCAAACACTAAATCTTACAGTGATAATACGGAAGATGGTCTCCTCAACTACAGTCTTGCTTGAAATTGTGAGTAGAAGACATAAGACATGATACACGACAATGACAACTTACCCAGAAAATAATTATATAATTTAAATTATATAGTTTATTTTTCACTCTCAGGAAATAAAGAGAGAAACTAATTAGAAATACAAATTATTATTTTATCGCCTTACAAATAGAGCCAGGCTAGGTCAGAACATCTAGGAATTATCTTTATTTAGCCTCGTCTCATTAAATATCTTGCGGGTTATGCAGACCCACTAATGTCTATTAGACAAATACTAGTAGAACCATCAACCTCCATCACCAATTCAATATCTACTCACCCCATTCACTGATGGCATAAAAGACATTGTACTGATAACTTTTGCCGCTGATTTAGTAACAATCTTAAGTGAACCGCGATCTCAGCACTTCCTACCCCTTTTTGTATGGTCGTGTGAGATCTAACAACATCCCATTAGAGGTCATGTCAGGGGTCAGATTTGACCATTTTAGCAACCAATCAGCTTCAATAAATGGCTTCGGTGTCGACCACTTAGATACGAACTTGTGAACGAGATACGGGGAAGGTAGCCAAAACAGCGACTTTCAGCTACGAAAAATTGATGACAGATGTTATGCAAATGTTCAATGTCACAGATTTAAAGAAAAAAAAAACAGAAGGAAATCCTTCCTAGCATACTGAAAAAGCAAGACCGTATGACGACAGGTTTTGGGACGTCTTTACCTTTCCAAATGTACTTACCATTGATTCGTTGACTTTGTCAACCACTGTAAAAATATTAGTTTGCTGTCCTTTGGTTTCCATTATACAGGAACAAGTAGAAAGACTATCGCACATTCCAAATGTCACAGCAGCTGATAAAGGTGAGCTTTTACTGTGTGGGGAGTCAACAGAACAAAATTGAATTTAACAGCTTTTCTTTTTTTGTTTCGGGGCGGTGAATAACTATATGCACATAAAGAAACGATCCAAGACAGTACATTGAAATATGTAAATGCACTAATTCACAAAAATTGTATTCCCTTTACATGAAGTGCAAGTGTTTCTTTATCCCACCCCCGATGGTCATTATTAGTCAGTCTGGCGATGTGAATAAAAATTGGTCCGAGCTTTGCTTGTTTGTTTGTAGGCTTTTTGAAGGGAAAAATGTTATTTGAGCATATAGGTCCCGTACTAGAATTGTACAAAAAATACATAAGATTGTATTGTATTCCCTTTACATGAAGTGCAAGTGTTGCTTTATCCCACCCCCGGAAAAAAATACGTAGAAGATCAAATCCTTACGTAAAAACTGACATCATATAAGACTTGCTGAACTTGTCCTTACTCTTAACACATTTCAATTTGATGGTCATTATTAGTCAGTGTGGCGATGTAAACGAAAATTGGTCCGAGCTTTGCTTGTTTGTTTGTAGGCTATTTGAAGGGAAAATGTTCTTTGAGCATATAGGTCCCGTACTAGAATTGTACAAAAAATACATAGATGTCTTTTTGGTTTCCTCGGACAGTGAACAGGAGCTCAAGTCCTTCATCAACTTTGTTTCCTCTTACCATCCAGCCATTAAATACACATTCAATGTAGCACAGGATAGCATATCTATTCTTGACATTGAATGCAAAAATCTAAGGTGGGCAGATCACAGCTTCAGTGTCTTACAAACCAACAGACGCCAATTGTTACTTAAATTATGAGTCATGTCATCCTCAGTCATGCAAATTTACAAACCAACAGACGCCCATTGTTACTTAAATTATGAGTCAAGTCATCCTCAGTCATGCAAAAATGCCATTCCAAAGTTTTTACGACTTCGCCATATTTGTAGTGACAATCAAGATTTTTAGGACTGAATGACAAGATGAAATCCTTTGTCAAGAGAGGTTATCCAAGCACAGTTTTGGACCTAGCTATCACTTCGGTTTCCCGAGTTGAACAGATCGGAGGCTATGGAACCTAGGGTGAGAAACCCCAGCGACCGCGTTCCGCTGGCTCTGGCATACTAGCGATCCAAAAGATTCCGATTCGCAACTTCAAATCATAGTTCTCAAGCTACAATTTGCCAGGACTCGCTTCCCCTCAAAGCGTTCAGAAAGTGGAAGTCTGAAACAGCATATTGTTACAAGCAATTTTAACACTGCAAGCGCCACCGCTATTTGAACTGTCCGTTTACTGGGAAACCGATGAGGTCATTGTGCCAGCCAACGTTTTCAATTTCATGTTACTGCTGCTAATTGCTTGAATGACCGTCGTGTTGAACATTAATGGAAAAGATTGCCACGTTGGTGAGCATTTTCGGCAGACGGAACACTATACAAGAAATGCAGATCACGGCTCTGCTTCAGTTATGCTCGGTTAAAAGACTGTCAGTTCCTTGAAAACGGATCAACAATTTTCTTTGCACTGTTCGCCCGTTTGGAATGAATGTAAAAATTAAAACTATCACCCGCCATGTCCTTAAATATCAATTTTATTTTGTTGGTTTATTTATAGAGTTCAAGATTACTACCTCAACGTGTCCGTAGGGCATTCTTGTTGCTTGTTGTAACTGGTTGACGTCGGATTTCTCCTATTTCAGTCGTCCCTGAAATACTCAGGTAGGCCGTAAGACCGAAAACATGGGCATCTTTTTCGTTCTCTTTTATAATTTTATTTGTACATTTTCTTTAGTTTTTACCTTTTAAATTTGGCTATCATTTTTCGTTTATTGTGCTTCTTTATCATCTTTGTGCGACCAAATTAAGAATGATTAATTTATTAATGGGAGTTTAACGTATAGCTCATCGAGACCAATGCGAGAGCGAGGTCAGGTGCATAGGACACTCGATGCTTTGTTAGTTTGCACCTGTAGGAAGTGCCAATTAGAGCCCGCTGCCGTATGTGGAGAATCGGGTCCACAGCCTTTTTGTTTTTTGTTTTGGGGAGGGGAGGGGTTTGAATGACGGAGGTTCTTGTTCCTGTGTGTGCCCATAGAAACAATTGAACAATGAATTTGTTGATTTGCATCCAAGTACACCTTTGTTTATTCAGCAATCTAGCGTTTCAGTGGAAAAGGATTTTATTTTTTAAGGAGCCTTAACAGTGTTTCAATGATCACCAAGCAATTTTTCATATTTTTCGATCACATTTTCATCCAATTTCTTACGTGACGAGGTTAGTCAGTTACCTGCCCAAGGTCGGCGGTTCCCTTCGGCTTCCTCTGCCACTAAAAGTGACCGCCACGATATAGCTGAAATATTGCTGAATGTTGCGTTAAATCCCATTCAATCAATAATCCATAATGCGATTTAGAATCGTTAAAGTTTGTAAATTTGACATATGATTCTGTGTTATTGTTGTATATTCAGGGTTCCCCCGAGTTGACATGGTCCGTGATGAAGGGATTGTGGCCCGTGATTTTGTCAGTGGTAGTTGGACAGACCACGACAGCTGATAGTTTGACTATACGCCATCTTGGAGGCTGCTCAGTGTATTTCCTCCAATTTTTTGCTTTAATTGCTCTCAAATTTGAGCCCTGGTATAGTTACCTAGGCATAGACTTCATTATTTTAAGAATATTCAATCCATGCACACTCGATTAATAATCAATGATCGGACTGCGTTGACGTCATACAGGTAAATTGTAATCTTGAACTCTATCATAACACAACTTTCACGTCTGGTGTGCTCTCAATCTCATTTACGTCTTTGATTATTGGGCAAACAGAAGTTGCTGTTATCCAGGTCGGACAATTTTTCGATCGTTACATCCCTAAGATATTACAGTACTGTACGCAGCCTGCGAAACCAGAAATGCTGTTATGTAACCTCCTTTAGCGTAATGGTTAAAGAGGCTGTCACAATGGTTGCATACAACCCAAGACTTTCTAAACAAGCCATGATTGCAATGGCAACAGGATACAGCGGTAATATACATTGGTAACATACATTGAAAAGGGGTTTTGAAGGTTACATGCAGGGAGAAATCGGGTTATAAGGGTTACATCGGAGAATCAGAACTACAATGGTTACGTGCATGAGTTGGCGGAACGCTCAGCCTTGTATACCATGTTATTACCCAGTACATCAACTATTTCTTCTTCTCCAAATTGGAGGGGGGACATTATAAATACAACAAATTGTGGTAGAAAGTGATTTAGGTATAGACACTTGTACTGGCCACTCACCCAGCTGAGTAGTACCTAACAATTTCTTTAATTGTTGTTTGTCAACAAAATTGCCTGTTCTTGTGTTGTTCAATGATTTTACAACACCAACTCTATTTCACAATATTTTCTGTATTTTAAGTGGATTTTGTAATCCAAGTTTAACTTTGTCACTTGATACAATCAATGTTAAATTCTTTATTTTTGTCGGTTCCATTTTGAACTTGGGACGGGGCTTTTTTAACAGTGTTTCTCAGGGCTTTATTCATCAATGCTTGACGATATGAATATTCAGAGCCATAGGGAGAATCACTTGGCTTCCTTTTTTTAGATCTTCTGTTAACAACAGGGGTAAAATGATTCCCTTTGTCAATTTTTTTTTACGAGGTGTAACAATCCCTAATGAGGTTATATCCCCCTTTTATACCTGAATTTGCATATATACCCCTAAATCTCAATAATTATTAAAGATAATGACTTAGGGTATTCTTTTGTTAGGTCGCATGACCTTGGACCTTGACAAGGCCACAAGGTCAAGCTGAAATATTTTATTTTAATGTGTCAACATTTTTCAACTGTTTTAAGTGTTTTTGATAGCCTTTTCGTGATTTTGGAGACGAAAAGGCCTGAACTAGTTTTATTCTCAGTTTGTAATCAATGATGGCAATAGCGGTTTCATTCTACACATTCAAAGTCAGAAAGAAGGAACAACGTAAAATTGATAAAATTTAAAGGGTTAGGTGTTTGTGATAATCATAGTTATTGCACACGGTAAAAATCGGTCATTATAATATTTTAATAGACTTGTATAAGACGGGATTTATCTTAATACATCGAGTATATTAATTTTAAAGCGATAAAAATATCTTTTGAATAAAATGTATGTTTGATTAAAGGATTAAGGATAAATTTAAATACCTTAACAAGTGTAATTTAAATTTATTTAGCTTACAATCACAACTGGCTTTGTGTGTAAAGATGAATAATATGCTTGTAACAATGGAAGCTAAAACAATTTATTACGCATATCT
>JAOXYH010100539.1:0-10573 GCA_028566455.1 Botula fusca
GTCAGATGTGGATAAGAATGTAATTGGCAAACTATTTTAACTTTTAAATCATAAAATAAAGAAGTTTGAAATGCTTGTGTTTTTATCCTAATATTCTATTTATAGTAACAGTAGCCAGTGTTTACAACATGTGTCTGGTGTTGAGAATGGTCACATATATAATTTCAATTTGCAGTCAAACAAGTCCTTAACATTTAAACCCATATAAATTTTATAACTTCAGCATCTAGATCTTGAATGTAAATAAAGCTCTTGCATGTAAATAAAAGCTCCATGTTGTAAAGAACATTTACCCTCTTCTTCTCTGTAAATAAGTTTATGGACAAATAATGATTTTGTTGGAACTTAACTCAGCAATACATTACCTTTACTGGAAGCAGATCTGTTGTACTCAAAAATATCAGCAAATGGAAGTTTGACATGGCTTCTAAAAATCTGTTAGGAGGAAACTGTTGTAATGTTGATGTAAGGGCATTGAAATCCTGCAATGGTAAAAACACTACATTTAAGACTAATATGTTCTTTTCCAGACATAACAGTGTTTGACTCCAGAGGTGTAATTCTGACCTGTAACTTCTTCGGTCTTCAGACGAAGCCTAAAGACTGATAGTGACTTTAGTACTATTACTTACTTCATTTATTCAATACCTATTTTTAAAGAAGAAATTTAAACATATTTTTTTGGATCCTCTTTTCTCAAAAGAACACAGAGTCTGTAAGATGTATCCCAACAAAAATGTATACAGGGAACAGTAATCTTTAAAATGCCATTACAATTGTTTTTATCTGAAACTTCCAATAACACAAGGATATTCTACAAGTCAATTCTCAACAAATCGATGTAATAATGTAAAAGTACTTTTGTTTCTTGGGTGGATGGTTTGATGACTGTTCTATAAATGTTCTTTAGTCAGCAGTTTTCTTCTAGGAAAGTCAGTAACTTTCCTTTGTTGTCAATGACAGACCTGCTAATTTACCTGCCACTGCCTAAGAACAACTTGAGTTCCTGCTAATTTACCTGTGTTTGTCCCTATAGCAGTTGTGTTATCTACTGAGAACTGAGTACCTATTAACTGACCTGTATTTGTTCAAGGGTAGCTCTGTGTTCTTCCAGGAACAATGTACAATGTACTTGCCAACTGACCTTTTATTTGTTCCAGTATGCCCTGTTTTCTTTCCGGAACTGTTTGCCTGGTAATTGACATCTGTGTGTTTCTGGTAACTGCATATCTGCTGATTGGCATGTGTCTGTCCAAGTGCCGCTCTCTTTTCTACTGGGAATGGAGTACCTATTTATTTATCAGTGTTTGTCAAATGGCAGTTCTGTTTTCCTTGGAAATTGAGTACATGCTAATTTACCTGTGTTCATCAAAGGGCAGCTCTGTTGTCTTCAAGAAAGTGAGTACCTGCTAATTTACCTGTGTTGGTGAAAACTAATTTACCTGTGTTTGTCCAAGAGCAGCTCTGTTATCTTCAAGAAAGTGAACACCTTTCTAATTTACCAGTGTTTATCAAAAGGGAGCTCAATTGTCTTCAAGAAAGTGAGTACCTGCTAATTTACCTGTGTTGGTCAACATTAATTTACCTGTGCTTGACCAAGGGCAGCTCTGTTTTCTATTGGAAACTGAGTAACTTCTGTATGTAGATGAGATCTAAATGTATACTGAGGTGTGACAGGGAATGCTGCTGGCAAATCAAGGAGGAGGTACTCCACCGGGAGAGGACGTGCTAGCTGTGTAACCTCGTTACCATAATTATCTTTTACCTGTAAATAATTTACGTCTGAAATGTCACAGTTCAAATTTATGTTTGCTGTGAACTGTACTGCCAAACATGAGACCAAAATGTAATCTTGGATAACCATGGTCAAATTACAGTAGTGAAAGACATATTCTGTCGAGTACATGTTCTAAAATAGACTTAAGAAGAATGAAATGAATTTAATATACAAACCATAAAAATCTATCAAAATTACAACCCAAACCCTAATTACTACGCTTCAACGTAATATTTTACTATGTGTTAAAATACAACATAACATACGATAATTCTAAATACCTTTTGATAAGATCAAACACATTTACCAGATCTGCCCTGAAATAAATACAGTGGAGGATGACCACAACTTTTTATACTGTAAGAAAAGAAGGGATAAGGTGTATAAATTCATGACAAAAAATCCCTACACGCACTAAACAACCTAAAGCAAAGGAACAGCGCTTTTATTGCTGTTCTTCATCTCAAAGTCACGGTGAGGTCTTCAACACGGAGCCGCACGCTCATACCTCAATGCAAGTTCAAGACGACCCCTAGCACCGGTTTAAGCGGCATTCTTTGCTAGATGTCGATAACGCTACATCTGTGCATTGAAGCAACACAAATGCGGGGTAATACTAGTATCAACAAATTATAGACTTACCCTGGCAAAGAAATCTAACAAATACTGTCAAACTATGCCTGACAAATGTATATTGTAAAACACTAACAAACATTTAGACAACCACGGGGCAGATCAAGATATTTCTGTTAGATGACTTGGCAAAAAGTAAAGTATGAATTGGGCAAAAAATTCGGATAAACACACAGGCCTAAAGGATGAAAAGTGAAGTAATACATCTAAGAGAAGTTATCTCAAGAATAACCATGCCATTACTGTAAAAATATAAGAGCATACACCTCAAGCACGGGGAGACATGTGTATGTACCTTTAACAGATATCCATACACATATATATTCCTGAAATTAATTGATGCACTTATCTTTCATTATATCTCAGATACAGATACAAATGGTGAGAGGACCACTGCCTATCTTACAAACGTCACACACAATTCTGTAACTGCATTCTGTAGCGACTCAATAAGTCAGCACCTTTTTCATATTATGGTTAGAAATGGTAAGTAAAATAAGAACTTTTAGCATTTGCATACTTTTTCAATCACATCAACTGCGTTTAGCTACATGTAATAGTTGCATTTCATTTAAGGCAAGTGAATGTTATTTGTTCAAGATTTGCAATACTGTTTTTGCTTAAAGAAGAGAGACTGATATTATAATTCTAGTAACTGTAAAGCATGAAAATTCCGAAGTCACAAAACAAGTAGTACTCGAAAACACGTTTGTATTATGAATTATTAAAACTCTAAACTATTCAAACAAAGTGTGATACATTTCATACCTATTTTGATGCAGCGGATGTGAACATTTCGTAAATTAACTACTCGTCAGCGATGCTAGGGACCAAAACTTTGGAAGACAAGGACTGTTATCAAAAATGTGTAAAAGCGAGAACATGCCAAAATGACCGAAATAGGAAGCCAATACCATCTACGGACAGAGCTTTGCGTAAGGGAGATAACTACGTAGTTTTAAATAACACTATGGGGAATATAAATTTTGAATTTTGTTGAAATATCTTTTGTAATTTTGTAATTAGAGTATAGTACAAGGTAGAAACCCTGAGGTGTCTGGTAAAGTTTCACCTCGTGCGAATGTTGAATGCTAATATGTTTTTTTTAATTACATGCATGTATTTAAGAAGGCACTTCCATGTGAAGAACATAAGTTTTTTTGTTGAGATTGTATAGATGTTAAATCTTTTGAACAGCACTTAGTATATTTTGACCTTGAATAAATTTATTATGAATTTTGTTCAAACATGCACAAATTGTCAAAATCTAATAAAATTTCATCCAAATGCCATTCGATATGGTTCGAATAAATATATTAAAGAACAAACAAATAGTTTTTATACCCCGCCACACGAAGTGGTCAGGTATTATGTGATATCTCCAAATATATCGTAGTTGAGTGTCCGTCGGTCCGTCTGTCTGTCCGTCCCCCGACAGTTTCCAGATGTAACTTTAGAAGATATCGAAGGATCTTTTTCAAACTTTGTACAATTGTTCAGTATCATACAGATCAAGTTCGAACTTTAGTTTGATTGGATTAGATACACAGAGTAACGACCATTTTAAGCTGTTTTTACCCCCCCCCCACCTTTTCCAATTTTTTTTTAATGAATTGGAGTTATTGTTCTTGGAATGTTCAAGAATTATGAAAGGTGAAAGTTAGTCCTTTTGGGGTATTATAGAGCCTAGATAAAGTTTAAATTTTATTTTCAGTTGGATCTCAATTTCGGAAAAATGTGATTGTTTTATTTGAAGAAAAGTTTTGTTACCGTAGGAAAACTAAGCGAAAGCTAAAAAAGTATTTTGTAAAGGGAAGCAAGCGTGCTTGAACTAAAGCAAACCAATAGTTTTTAACGTCTTTCTTGCAATGTACTGCTATCGGTGTCGCTAAGAGGTCTTCTCGGTTAAATAAAATCTTGTGATCGGCGCCATCTTGTGACACTATCAACATGGAACCAGACCACATGCATGCCAAAACGATATTTCCCATAGGATCAATTGACATTCCGTAAGGAAATCTGATAATCTCGTTTTCGAACTTCCACAACTCATTGCCGTCCATATCACAGCAGTGCAGTGTGGTGGACTCTCTACCTGCATAGAATATTTTGCTGGTTGTCACTACAAGACAAAAGACACGGTCATCGCTGATTGAGATCTTCCTGGTAACATAGTAACGGTCAAGGTCGACAACTGCAATTTCCTTTGATTCTAATGAAACGAACAGTTCGTTATTTAAACGGGCGAGGCCTTTGCAGTTTGATGGAATATTACGTATTTTTATTACTTCACTCATAATGTCTAAATCAAATATGTCAATGACGCTATCTTTATAATATATCACAGCGCATTTATTATCGTCCAGTATTTCCACACCACAAGGACGACTTCCATTTTGAAGAAAAATCTCTTTATAATCTGAACCCGACAAATCTTGAACTGAGAGAGTTTTACTATTGGAGTCTATGAATAATAGCTCATTATCTGACAAAATCTTGCACATATCTATTTTGCTATCTTTAGATCTTCGAGCGACTCTGACATTTTCTATCAACTCAAGTTTAGTATTTTGTATTCTTGGAACAAGTTGTTGTGCCATCTGCTGTATCGGGAACTGCACTTGAGATGGTTCAGTGCATAATAGAACTTCTCCCATTGACTTTTCCAGTGATTGGACAGCATTGTCCGGTTGGAAAATTAGGTCTTGCCATGTATTGTTCTCTACCATGTCTGTAAGTTTAGCCTCCTCGCTGTCCAATTTCTTTGATAAATCTCGACTCGACAAAAAGACGTCGATATTTGACGATTGTTCCCTTACTTTAGAAACTTGTTCCTGAATTCCTATCAACGACTTCGCCGTTCTTTCTATTGATTCTTTCTTCTCCTTCAGATTTCTTTTTCCTTCACTGTATTTTTTCTTTAGTTGGTTTGTCAGGTCTGTTTCCAGTTTGTCCAAACAACGTAAAATGTTCAATTTGACAGCTTTAATTTCGGCATTTACTTTCGATTCTTGCTTTTCAAATGCGCTTTCGTTTTCTGTACAAGAGCTAAGAAGTTTTTCTACGACAGACAATGCATTCCTCATACCTTCTTCTAAATGAAACAGAACTGTGGAAGATCTTGCATTTTGAGCGGCTTCCTCAATCGGTAGTAAACCATCGCACTTATCATGTTTTTTATGCACACATTTTGAACAGAGCACATCGTCATGGGAGAGACAGAAAAACTTGTACCGTTCGCTATGAAGCGAACACATGGAAAATGCATTTACATGGCTGCGGTTGTACTCCTCAACCGGAATTAGTTCATGATTCTGCGATGCGTGGGAGTTTGCGCACTTCTTGCAATAGCCATGGTTACAGTCTAAGCACATACCAACAGCTGGAACAGGCTTTTTCTTGGATTTGCACTTACCACAAGTAATTTCTGTCGCCATTGTGATATATCTAAAATGTACAAAGGAAATTACAACACATATTCAAATTTCTGTTCTTTGTTCGACAGAGTTGTAAAAAGTAATTCAACTGCGAGCCATAAGATTAACAAGTTAGTTATCTTACTCAAGGAGACAGACCTATATATACCGTTAAGCATGTGTTTTTATATTGTATCATACAGTATGGTGATATATTCCATGTGATGTTTGTCTTTGTTTCCTTAACGTTACGTATCTTTACCCCAGGATTTCTGGTTTTTGATCATTGTTCAAACCGCGGTTTTCCTGGACATGTTTTATTAAGGAACCTCTGACAACACAACGGTAGATAAAACCCCTTATCATCTTACCCAATCTTAATGAAGAAAGTATGGCTATTCAGTCTTTTATTATATTTTTCAAAGTTCAAATTTCAAATTTAAAAAAAAATATTGTCATTAAACACAGTAGTTTTGATAATTATTACAATGAACATCGAATAGAGAGAACATAAAATAAGCATTTTCAAGTAAATATAATAGGACTCAGCTTCAAACGACATTTTTTTAAAAAAAAGGACCCAGGTTTATTTACTTGAGATGGTGCTGATGGCTTTAAAATATACGAAGGTTTTGTGTAATTCTGATAAAGTATTGATTTCCATTGCTGAAAATATTTAGAAAAAAAAGAACACCTCAAGCATGACTCGTTGATTGTCTTATCGCAGACATAAATATATGATCAACTAGGATTTTCTTCATGTGGCAATATTTGACAGGGACTACCAGCGACACCCCTGTACCATATATTACCAAAATTGACAACCCGTTGGAAGAATAAAGAATGGACATCTTATGTTTTATATCATAATGATTTTAAAAATACAATGCAAAATATTTACAAATAGTAAAGACCTAAAATCAATCTATACTAAATGTTTGATTTATGATTGAACTGGGTTACGCCACTTTCAACAGTATTTTAGCTATATCGTGGCGGTCAGTTTCAGTGGCGGAGGAAGCCAGAGTGCCCGGAGGGAACCGCCGACCTTGGACAGGTAACTGACGAACCTTATCGCGTCCTGTCGCAAGTTGAGTGCACCCTTTTTAGCTCACCTGGTCCGAAGGACCATGTGAGCTATTGTCATCACTGCATCGGTCTTCGTCGTCGGCGTCGTCGTACGTTAACTTCAATCTTCTTCTCTGAAACCGCTTGACCAATTGGAACCAAATTTAGCATGACTGTTCATTGTGATGATGGCTATCAGATTTTCATTTGGTATCGATCTGAAATCCAACATGACCATCCGGGTCAAAAATGTACATTCTGATTGGCTGAAAATTCCCAATGGAATTGTTCTGTTTCAGGTATGATCTTCATGTAGTGTTGTTTCAAACATGTTCTTTTCATGCCGATCAAGAATCCAAGATGACCGCCACCACAGGACATAGTTTAACATAGAACCCTATGGGAAAATATTTTAAAAATCTTCTCCTCTGAAACAAATGGGCCAATTTAAATCAGACATTGCATGAATGATCCTCATATAGTGAAGTGTCAAATTTGTTCTTTTCATGCCGATCAGAAATCCAAAATGGCCGCCACCGCAGGACAGTTTAACATAGAACCCTATGGGAAAAATGTTTTAAAAATCTTATCCCCTGAAACAAGTTTGACATTTAAAAGCAAACAACGCATGACAGTCCTTAGGTAGTCAACTTTCAAAATTATATCCGGTGATCCCAATCTCCGTCCAAAATGGCTGCATCATTGGACATCGTTTTAACATAGAACTCTATGGGAAAATATTTTCTTTCGAAACCAGTAATCCAATTTAAAGCAGGCATGGAATGGATGGTTCTAAGGTGGTCAACTGTCAAAATTATATTTGGTGACACTGACCAACATCCAAGATGGCCACCATTAGGGGACATAGTTTAAAGTACGACCCTATGGGTAAAATGTTTGAAAAAAATGTTTAAGTCTGAAACTAGTAAGCCAATTCGAAGCAAACATGGCATTGATAATGCTTTTGTCATCAACCTTCAAAATTGTAACCTATGAATTGGACCTTCAGCCAAGATGGCCGCCACGCAAGACATAGTTTAACATAGAACTCTATGGGAAAATGTTTCGAAAATCTTCACCTCTGAAATAAGTAAGCAAATTTAAAGGAAACATTGCATCTATGGACCTTAGGTGGTCAGCTTTTGAAATTATACCTAGTAATCCCAACCATTGTCCAAAATGGCTGCCATCAGCGTACATAGCTTTAAAATAGGACCCCATGGGAAAAAAACGTTTTAAAAATCTACCATGAAACTAGTAAGCCAATTTTAAGCAGACATGGGATGGCTGGTTCTAAAGTGGCCAACTGTAAAAATTGTATCTGGTGACCCCGACCACCATCCAAGATGGGGCAGGTATACCAGGTGAGCGATGCAGGCTCAGGTGAGCTTCTAGTTTGTCGTTCACAAAGCGGGACGCGAACTCACAACTCAGAGGTGATAGACTACAGTGATTATACAGGTAAAACAACGACCTTAACCACTCGGCCACCCAGGCCCCGTATATACTAAATGAAAGATAATATCTAAATAATTTTACACTACCAGTATACAAACATGTCTTTGGTAAACAAGGTCATTATTACCAAGAGTTTACGGTTAATACTCTCATCGCATATATAACAAGGACTTCAAGCGACACTCTATACCATATAATACCGAAATGTGATACATTTCATACCGATTTTGGTGCATCGGATGTGCACTAGGATTTTCTTCATGTGGCAATATTAGACAGGGACTACCAGCAACACCCCTGTACCTTATATTACCAAAATTGACCACCCATAGGAAGAATAAATAATGGACAAGTTTTGTTTGGTATTTACAAGTGGTAACGAAATAAAGAATTGGAACTGAACTCAATCTATACTAAAAATAATAAATAAAATTTAATACGTAAATCAATTCACACTACCTGTTTAGTGTAAACCAGGATCCTTATTACCAAGAGTTTCCGGCTAATTCTGTTCTATTATATTTTACCAGGACTTCCAGTGGCAACCTTTACCACATAATACCGAAATGGGACGTACGGAAGCACCTTTTGTTGGGTATGGTTTGTATATATAGTCTCTGGGTATATTTTATGATAAATATATACAAAACATTTACAAATGGTGAAGAAATAAAGAGTTGGGACTAAAATTAATCTATACTAGTCAAAAAGAAATAAATGTAAATCATTTCACAATACCTGTATAAAAATTTGCCCTAAGGGTATACAAAATACGGCTTTAGGCGTCAGCGACACCCTGTACCACATAAAACCGAAATGGGAAACATGAAAGAAAAAAGAATGAACACCTTTCGTTGTGTATGGTTTGTATATATAGTCCCTGGATATACATTTATACGATGAATTACAAAACATTTACAAATGGTGACGAAATAAAATTAATCTTTACTAGTCAAAGGAAATTAATGTAAATCATTTCACAATACCTGTATAAAAATTTGTCCTAATGGTAAACAAAACGCAGGTATTGACATCACCTTCTGTGCAACCACCTGTGTCATTTAAATGTAAAACGTCAACGTAAAGTGTGTATTACATTCACATAGGTAAAACTCGATCGAAAGAATGAATAATATACTTACAAGTAAGTGCATAACTATATTCCAGAGGGCGTTGATGACATACAAAGAAACAAACATATTCGGATCGCTTCAGCAAAATTTTCTCCTTTAAACAAGAATGCTAATCAAAGTATTTAATTTTAAATTTTCTTTTTCTGCCCAAATTCTATGGTGAGGAAAGAACTTTATTTCATCTTGAATTTTTTTTTTGTAATTTGGAAAATGTCTAAATTTCCGCGTTCCTCAGATGTTTTAATTACAAATGTAACTAATTGTTCCAAATTACTGCTATTACTCAAAGGAATTCAAAAAGCTATGGTTGCTATGTACATTTCCAAAACGAAAATTAGGAACCTTTAAAAGTTTCAGGAAATTTACCAATTAATAACTACACTACGGTTGGGTCGAATTTTAGGAGTATAATTATGATAATTAGCTATTAGCACGGCATTCCGGAAAAGCTTAGGAAAAAAGGGCTGCATTACAATTTCGCATTTTTTGCAAGTAAAAAGTATCATATTTGCGCACATTTCAATCCTTCAAGTGCGCACCTTTTTCTGCATCTGCGCAGCAAAGTTTGCATCACAAGTGTAAGCATATTACTGTAAAAAATGTAAGAAATAGTAAGCCAAAAATCTACATGAGGGAGATACTGAACTCCGTAGTTTTATTAAATATGACTGAATTTAAACACGACAATTTTTAAGTATCATTTCCGGCTACTATCGAAGTAGTAGTTAGTTTGGGGACATGCAGTCCACCAGCAGTTTCATCGACTCAGTAATAGTATTAACAAATTAACGAAAATATGTGGTTTAGGGATGGGGATATCTGCTAATTCTTAGATAAATAAGGATTGAAGCTGTGAAGGGATGAACCCCCGGGGATATGATATATACTGCATGTAATTTGTCTTGTTATCATGAATAAGAAATTCTAACATGACGTCCTTCAAACGCCTTTTGTCCAAACCCGTGGTAAAACACTCATAATTCTATTTAAATTAAGGGCAACGTCATAGAAAAACGACAGCTCATTCGATAACGTCATAGATCTTTCGACCGCAGTTTTGGTAACGTCACAGACAAATTCATGGTGTG
>JAOXYH010100650.1:0-10573 GCA_028566455.1 Botula fusca
GGGGGGGATAAATAATAAAATATGCAATAATCCATATCCCTAAAACCCCTATACAAGCAGCAACTATTAACAGAGATTGTGTTTTTATCATCTCTATACAAGTCCGGGAAAAAAAGGGGGGTGTACGTATGCGTAGTTATATTGTAGTTGGCAAAAAGACGTCAATATGACGTCTTTGATAAGACGTCGAAATTATGTCGTGGAAGAGACGTCACATTTATGTTTGAGTCGTGACCATACCATAAAAAAGACGTAAATAAAACGTCTTTTCCCGACGTCTTTTTGACGTCCGGAAAAAGACGTCCTTTTTACGTCGATTTTTGGTAATATGACTTCGTGACTAAAATTCAACATAAAAAAGACGTCATAGTGACGTCGTTTGCCTGCTGGGTTATTGTTTTTAATTAGCAACAATAACAGGCATTTTATTCATATCCACAATTGGAGAAGATCCTCCATAAAAGGGAATGTGACAAACACGGAGAAAATACAAAAATCGATGAACGGGAGATAAACAGAACAACTTGAAAGAAACTAATTATATTTCACACTTGGTAGAGGTACTCAACCAGCTTAAAATAGAAGAATAAATTCTGTGACTGACCATATGTACGATGTCTCTATCACCCCAAGTATTCCAACTGAAAAAAAACAACTACAGTGTTTTGTTCAAAATGACGTTAAGAACATAATTTTGTGTTTTAATTGTCTGATTGCTTCATTCTTTTTTATTGGTAGATCAAAATTTAATTGTTTGTGTATAATTGTTTCGAATAATTATACATTCATGTAGAATAGAACCTACTTAAAATTAGGTAAATAAAATCACACTTTACCAAACATCTAGCATGGTCGTCACAGCACAGCATCGTTTAACCTTTTACAAAAGCCACATAGAAGACGAAAATGACTTTTACAAGCCATGTTCATTTGATTGAATTCCCGATCTATAAAGTTACCTTGAAGGTTTCTTTCTTTATTCTTCACACAATTTCAACATGGCTTGCACATCAAGACATTACTTTATATGAGACGAAAACGCATATCTGTCTAAAACATAATTCACACAAGCCATTGGACTTTAAATATATATACAAACTATTCTTCTCAGAAATCATTTGAAGGACGAAACGTAACATTTATATTTTATATCCAAAGATAACATGACGATACTATTTGATATTCAGGATGATGTGACTATTTAGATTGAAACGGGGAACAATACATGTTAGGCTGGACGTTTTTCCCTTTCGATTTGTTTGAAAATGTAACAGGTCTTAATTATTTCCATTCACGGAAAATGAAGAAACACGTTAATTGCAGGAGCATTTAGCTGTTTTCTGCCATCTTATTATTTTCACAATCAAGGAGAGAAAGTGTTGCTTAGTTTGTAGATGGCTGTATACGAGCATTTAACTGATACAATGTGTCGACTTGTAAGAACCTGTGAAGATATAAATGTACAAATCTACCTAATACAGAACACTTGTTTTCACTTCTGCGAATATTATGTTTGAAAAGGAAATGCTATTTGCAAAGTCACTGTTGTTTAACTTTACCTTTGTAGATACTTACCTGTGTTGTGTAACTGCTCAGAAAACAAAGAATTGTTGTCCTTTTTAAAGACTCAAGGGGTTACATTCGTCATAGTCAATACAGCAGATAACACAGCAGTTACATCAGAATGGAGAAATTTGACAGACAATTGCAGAGGTGACTTTCTCTCAAAATTTCAAGTCAGTCAAAATGTTTCAGGAAAGTAGTGCAGGATCAGTATGTTTGAAGGTCGACATACAATTTCCATAGATGGTGTTGAAGGTTAATAAAAATCCCTATAAATTTCAAAGGAAAAATATTGAACACTTATCGCAGTTGTCGCAAAGATGTGATGTGAACAAATAGCATAAATAATAACCAGCTGAGATAAGCATTGTTACAAATCATTCATTTTTATATACGTTTCTTTATATAAAAAGTACCATATGTTAGTCTTTATTTATTATATAAGTATTTTCATATTACATAAAAAGACTATTTTTTCGGAGTGTCAATAATTCAACTTGCAACTTGCATAAAAAAGGTATGTTAAAAATCATAACATTGAATTCTGCAGTTTCAACAATTTTCAAAAGCTTAAAATCAATTCAATTGCAACGGAAAAGTTCAATATTTATTATTTATTAATTTACTGATTTATTATTATTTATTTAATATTTTGAACAAAAAAGTAGACATCTCTACGTGAACATTTTCTATAACTTCACCTATGATAGTCAGAAACTATGAGGTATCCTTAAAAAATTCAGTGTTCAGTGTGATGCAACATTTATTTCTACAATTTCTTATAAGTATGAATATACGAAGAGAAATAGGATGATCGTTTTTTTTTTGCAAGTTTAATGACATTTAATTAATTTCATACATTTCATTTCCAATTTCACTTTTGAATACAATTTCAAATAAAGAAAAGGGACAACTCCTTAAGCGACTCGACAAACAAAGCCTCTGGTATTATAAATATAAGATAGAGGTATGTTGTTTAAAATCTTTAGACGAGCGGTAGTGCTTCATTTTAACAAAGAATTGTTTCAAAGAAGGTAAGTTAATAGCACTTAAAGTTCTCCTTAAATTGAAGATTATTAGAAATGTGGACAATAGGCCTACAACAAATGCAGGATGTGACTAAATAATTGAATTGGACAGTTTTATACACATTTTCTAAAACTTAGTTGTAATGATGTCATAATTGTGTCACGATTTATTTTAGTCAAATTTCAAAAGTGTTTGATAAAAAATATGAGCCAGAGCAAGTACGAAAAAGAATATAATGTAACAGTAGAGCATGATTTGTCTCCCAAATTCATCTACTGCACCACCGGGATCGAAACCGCGATCCTTGGCAGAGTAATCTACAACTCTACCAACTGACATAAAGCAGATCTTCACTAGCACAGGTAATGGAAAGTGTTATAAACCTGTTACGATTCTATAACTTAGAAAAAGAACATTCCTGTTACACCCCCCCCAAGAATCATAATACCATGATAACGATATATCAACCCTCAACCGACCAGTGCTCCTGTTATAGCCCTCATGGGTTATTTAGTTGGGCGGCAGTGTACCAGTAGAGTATAATTTTACTTCCCAAATCAACAACTGTACCACCTAATGGGGAATGTAAACCTGCAATGTCTCTATAACTGCATTCCTGTTACATAAAAATACACTTTTGGTACACGCTCTGGGTCATGTAATATTTTCAATAAAACAGTCTGGAAAGAGTGAATTTTTGACTTTTTTCACTTATATGAGAAAAAAATGTTAAGCCTAAAAACAGTGAATACATTTTTGCAGCATATCCTCTTCTTGTTAAACATAAAACAGAGTTAAAATTATATAGTCATTAAATGAATAGTCATATATGTAGGACAAAACGTGTCCCTCTCCTGCTATATTTGTGAAATAAAACTGTTTTATATTACATTTTAGGAACGTGGATTGAATTAGGTGAATGTGGCAGTGATTTGTCTGGAATCAAAGAAAGTAAGTTCCTATGCAAAAGTGAAACAGTTTTGGCGTCTTGCTTTAGATATTATAATAGATGTCTAAGGGCTATAAATATTTCAGTAGCTTTGTTTTCGTCCATCTAAGATGATGAAATGTGTCCCTTATATTAATGTCATCTTAAATTAACTTATTAAGCCAGCGGCAGCATTGATTGTGAACATTATAACAAGGTTTCAGTAGATCTTTGAACATTTGAACAACAGTCAGTGATAGTAGTGTGAACATTAATAGCAGTATTCGAGTATAGTTAATATTATAAAATATAGTAGTTTATAATAATTTTGTGAACAGTTAGAACAGTCAGCTGCAGTACTGTGAATATTAAAACTAGTGAATTGATAGATTGAGAACATTATTAATAATCGTCAGTAACATAACGATGAGCATTTCAATTGTCAGTTGGAATATTGCGCGCATTGTAAATATCACCATGCATCTTGCATAAAACTTACAGCTATAGTACTGTAAACGGTAGTAACTGTCAGTGTTAGTACTGTGAAAAATTTTAGCGCTATCAACGTTGTCAATCACAGTGATACTTCTGTGACAGTTGTAAACAACAGTCATGGCAAATTGGTAATATTAGTCAATTGTTCTACTGTCAGCATTGTAAATTACAGGAGTACTACTGTTTTTAACAGTCAATGGTACTACCAACATTGTTGATCATCAACGATGTTCCTGTGAACAATGTTAATGATAATCACTTATTCTAATGTGAACATTGTAATGATAATGATCATAATGATTCTGCTGTTAACATATTTAATGACTGTCCTCGGCAGCACGGTGATACTGTGATCATTGTAATAATGGTCGATACTGAGAGTGGTCCTATACATATTTGCATGTTCCTTAATGCGAAAAGAAATTCATATCTTATTGACAATAACTTTTTTCTGCCTATTAACTAATTGACAGTCATACCTTTTTTTCACGTCAAAAGTGTGGTTTTCTGAGTTGGACTGACTGTCCCCATCCACATCCCTTTTTTATTCACCACCACGTTTTCGTACCCCGTGAGGCTGATTTCATTACAAATTTATAACAAAAAAGTAATAAAAGAAATTTTTCCGCTACACAGATGACATCTTGCCCTTGAACAATAAATGATTTTCTGTCTATTCCCACTCCATCTCTCCAATCAACTGGAAATAAAGGACTCCATGATTCCATTCTCAAAGCTTGATCTACTTTTAAAATAGGCGAAAGAGAATAAATATTGGCCAGTCTGTATGAAAAACTAAAAAATAAACTTAACATTTCAGACGCTAGTTGTAAATTTCCAATTGACCTGTATTAATATCCAATCTGCACACGCGTATGGAGTTTAAATTTCTCATGTCATACGTTATTCTAGGGCATACGGCAATTGGTGAGGGTCTACATTGTGCAAACCTTTAGCAGTAAGCTTCTGTGTCGGGGTTGCTTTCCATCTAGACACAAGTCATCGCTTAAAAAATTCGACGGCAGTCACCGATTTTTTCCGTCATTACAGATAACTTCCATTTCCGGATGTGACATGTGACTCGGCAGGTATTTCTAGAAAATCAAAGAATGGTTACCCTTACGAAACACCTTGTCCATGTCCAAATTTTTAGTGGAGTCCTCATTTAGTTTTAAGCTTCGTCTAGTAATTTCTTTATTTTTTTTTCAATGTTCCTTATGATGAATGTCTTTATTTTCTTGGCTTAGTCTTTGCCGCTGTTGATTTGTGTAATGATTTCCGCATTTTCTGAAGAAAATTGGTGGTTTTTTTATAATGAACCCGTCCGTTCCTCTGTCTGCCCGTCCGTCCGTTAGGAAACCTGATCAGTTGAACCTCTCGTTCATTATTTATTACAGATCTTTTGTTTGTGTATAGTATTGCTCCTGTGTAGATGTGCAATAAGATTTTGAATTTTTGATTGATTAGTCAAAATCAAAAAGCTCGTTAGTGGAACTCCTCCTTCATTTTTGTTTTATGCTTTTTATTTCTATAAAGTATTGTCAGTCGTGGAATGCAGATATGCAAGAAGGTTTTAGAATTCGGATTCCTGGAAATTGAGTCAACTGAGAGCGTAAAATGGCAATTTAAGTGTGTGGTACGAGCACGAACTTTTCTGTGTTATTTTGGTTTTATAAGCTCTTGCAACTTCTGAACTGTTTTTCGATTTGCATTTTTTGGATAAGATTGTTACTGCTGAGTCTTTTTAGACGAAATGGGCGTTTGGCGCAGAAAAAATCTTTCCTTGAACTTTGATGTAATTTTGTCTTTTATACACTTTTACCTGATACAATATTGACATATACGTGAATTGATATATAAAAAGAGCTTTAGAATTTAGAATTTCGAAAATTGCAGCTCACTGGGGGTATAGTTTGGGCTGAAAATCGTCCATTTTTACCTTGTGACATAAACTCCTTTATTTTTCATTTTATTTCAATACAGTGTTATCATACAAAATAAGGTTAAAGAATTTACATTATCATAAATTGGGACCCACTAGTGTTGTATTTTAGATCTGATTTGTTCAATATTAATTCCTGTAATCTGCAAAAATCTTCATGCAAGTATGTAGTAATTCAAACAGCACGAATACAATATGTGGAGGGTGTTTGAATGGTTGTCCCGTCTGCCTGCATCTAATGACCAATTTACATCCATTGAACAGAAATTAACTACAATCTATACCACAAAATGATGTAAATCACAAACCATATACTAGTATTCTTTAAATTTAACAAACCGACATAGCGCGAACCTATTGATATGCAGGATAAAGCATCAGAAAGTGTGGATTATTTAATAGATACATTCATATACAAAGAAAACTGGACGATACACAAAATGGTACAGGATCGTACCATGCAGAAATGAAGAACTGATTTACTGGAAGACATTGAACAAAGGCCAGAGTTTAAACCAGAAGTTAATGTGTCTGTATGTGGCTGCATTTCGGGAAATGTCAGAATTTGGAAACGTTTCCAAATAAGGAAACAGTTTCTGAATTCAGAAACTATAATGTTTACGAATTTGTAAACATAACAGAAAATCAAATTTCAGCATTCTGTAAGAAAGAACAGCATTGAGTGGACAGTAGATTTTGATATTTTAGAAAAAATTGATGAAAAAATTTTACCCTATATCAAAAAAGTTTCCCATGAACCTCCATGTTAAATTCGGACAAAAGACTTTATTTCGATGCACTTTCCAAGTTGACAAGGTTTCCAAATTCGTAAACATATTTATGAATTTGGAAACGTTTCCAAATTCCGACATTTCCCGAACTGGCTGTAATAAGACAGTGACAGGGAACGTCCACAATAATAACAGATACCTATTGCTTTACGTAGATTTCAGATGAAATGGAATTTAGATAAAACACTTCAACTTTCTTTTAAGTAATCAAAGTTAACATGTTTTCCTTGATATGAACTTCAGAAAAAAACAATGTCATGTTATATACAACCTAATTATTTACTACTGAGATATAAACCTTCACATTATTGACGATTACTAAAACAAACATGATATTCTACTATATTCATAGCAATAATCAGAAGCTAGGTGACATTATATTTTTCCAGGCGACTCAGAAGACCAAAACATTAAGTCGGCACCCGCTGCTCCAACACATTCAGAACAGCAATCCACTATCGTCTCAAGAACAGCAAAAGTTCCTGTAGAAAAGGAAACTGTCGACCAAGGACCTGACATCGATGGTGAGTATCGCAGCTAAGACATCTTACCTTACGGAGTGCTGAAGTGACGTAACATGGCAATATTTGTGTTTAATTTCTATCTTGAATAAAAATACCTCATTTTCAAAATATGAAACGTGGACTTTATTATGTCAAAGATCTGTTATTAAATTTCATTTGAGAGTAGAAACTGTGGATTCATTATTATTCGTGGGATACCAATTTTCATTGATTTCGTGGGTAAAGGAGAACCACGAATTTAATTATGCAACGAACTATAAATTAACAGTTGACTTGTTACGATGAAAAAGCGAAACCACGAAATTAAGTATCCTGGAAAGCTCATATCTATCTTGAACCATGAACATTGGTATCTACGAAAATAAATAAATCTACAGTATGATAATGATAAGGTTTCAAGTATTTTTCATATAATATGTGTTTGTGAAATAGAAATACAGTTTTGCATTTTCTGCCATCGTTCCTCTTGACACTGGAAGAGACGTCCTAACGCATAGTCAAGGATTTCTGAAAAGAATTATAATATATATGAACGATCCTTAACTTCTCTTAAATTATATTTCAAAAATGGGATGAGTTCCGAACTGAGCAGATATATTACCATGCTAGTCAAACAGTACACAAAACATGGCGATAATTTATCAAAAGTAGTAACTGAAGCATTTACCGTCTTCTTCACAGAATTACATTGTTATGTTTCGTACCAATATATTTAAAATTTTGCAGAATTTTGTAAAGGGTTATATCACATATTTTGGTTAATATTATCGCTCACAGAATATTGTATCAAACTTATAAGCCCATGCAATATGATATTCAATGGGAGACAATTGCCACCATTATTCAGGCATTTAATCTTATCTTTAACTACATACATCAGCCTTTTATGGTGATAAATTAATCATTTTTAAAAGATCTGCTCTTTGCACAAAAAGGGTACTGCAACATTCAGACACAAAAGCCTTAACATAGAAGTTTAACTTACAGTTACTGTATTTATTCAATTTTTTTATTTACAAGATGTAAAAAATGAAACTCTGCTAGTCCTTTGAAATTTTAAATTCAGCAAACGGTATTAACAGGTAATTTTTCCTATTTTGAAGGCATAACATATGTGGTGATAAGCAGCGTAGTTGGGGTTGTTTGCAGTGCTGCAATTATTTACCAACTAGCAACCAGGCTTCAGCTGTTTACCAATATGGCGAGAAAAGTAAGGCATACAAATACTTGTCCCGTTTAAATTAGTTTACAATTGTGGATCCTAGCGTCACTGACGAGTAATAAACACTTCCGATGCATTGAAATAGGTATATAATGTATCAATGCTTTTTTCTACTACTGAGTCGATGACACTTTTTCGTTTTTCGTAGTGTCTTTTACAGATACACTGAGGTAGGATATTGAATCATTGGGCTCATCCATTTGAGGATGCAAGTCTTTGTTACCAATTAACTTGAAAGTAATACAAATTGGTGCCTACAAAAGATAATATGTCCACCAGGTTCAAGATTGTAGGGATTTGGCAGAAGTATTCACTTTCCTTTCAGAGAATGTCCCAATTAGAGTTGAAATGTGTCGCATAACATGAGGGTCCATTGTCGCAGTTTAGATCATATACCAGGCGGTACGTCGAAACGGCAAAAACAAAACGTAATCAGCTGACGTTATTTTCTTTGTATTTCCTGATTATTTGTCGCTGTCAAAGGGGTGTAGCGATAACATTTGAATGTCCTGGGTCTTAAACTAATTTTATATTTGGAAGATTTCGAAAACTAGCCCAGTCCGTTCAACTGTATAATTTTGTGCCCCTAAAGGGACAATGTACATTTATATGGCTGTTTTCTCTATTGTAGATAATGATTTACCAAACATTTTAGTGTCAATCTTTAATACCATTTTTTGTCTATAAACTAGTTTGTAAAAATACTGATTTCACTCTAACTTGCCATCGTAATGTCCTTATTTGTCTGGATGTAAAATGAACATATATCAAAAGAAAATATGAATGATGCAAATTCGGCCGAATACTCTGAAATACATTTCCATCCATAAGTGCAAAAATATTAGATTACATTTGAAATTGAGATTACAAGCTATCTGTAAATTTAAGAAATACATATATTAGAACTAATAATTTTTCATACAGAAAAAGGTGACTGAACGTCATGTGGAACAGATAGTTCAGGAGGCAATGGGAGCTGAATTGGACTGGCAATCAGTTAAACCGAAATGCAAGAACATCCCACCTGTTTCTCATTTGGGACAAATTTCCTAAGACACAAGTGCAGAGTATCACATATTGATTCAAGCAGACAGCTTACCATATTATGCATTCAGGAATAGGCAAAACTGCAGCATGAGTTTGATATTGTGTTACTAGTATTTATTTGAATATAGTGTTATTTGTATTTAGAATGGGTGGAATGTTGCAAATTGTTCTTGTTTTAGCCATCTATTTTGTAAGAGGTCGAATTTAATTGTTTCAAGAAGCTTATGTATTGTCCATCAGGTAAAATAATATTTTGTCTTAAATTTTAATTTGGACATGGATATTTTTATTTGCAAATTAAGAAATTGGGATTTAGAACTTTTTAGAATGCAATATACATTCACGAGTGAACATTTGCACTTATCAGATATATAATTACGTCCAGGTAGCACGAATTCATTTTTTACACGTTTACCATTTTCACTCTTTATATTACAAACGTTATAGCATTATGAAATACTTTTAAATAATTCAAACCCGGATACGAATAGATAGATAAGCAAAGGTTTGAATAGATAACAAAGTCCATCTCGTAACGGCCATCGTCACTATACCATATAGAATGCTCTTTTCGCAATATAACGACCGTGTCTGAGATGAAAATTCATTTTATTCCGGTTTTATTGTCATGGGAAACTTTCCCTTCTAGCTGGTCACAGATATTTTAAAACTTGAATACGATTATCCAAATGATCTTCTCTGAGTATGCGTAAAGATCAAGAAATACAAACGTACGCACTGAACTTGAAAATTGTTCATTGCCTTACAAATGTTTAGTGGATGAAGCGCGGATTTATGAGTTTATATAAAGAATGTTCAATATTTTGTTAAAAAAAAACAGAAAAAAAAATCAAGAAAAAAAAAACACACATAAAAACAAACACAAACACAAAAAATCAAAAATAAAACAAAAACAAAAACAATAGAAAAAATTTTTAAAAAATAAAAAAAAAACAAATAAACAAATAAGAATAATAAAAACATAACAAAAAAACCAAAAAACAATAAACCCTTAAAACAAAAAAAATATAA
>JAOXYH010100759.1:0-10571 GCA_028566455.1 Botula fusca
TTAATTTATTACTTAGGATTGGTCTATCTTCCCTCGTTTATTCAAAATACATTTAAAACATGTAAGGATGTATGCAATACAGAATTTTAACTTTGTCCCGGGCAATCAGACAAGTGTTATTGTCAAGCCCGTATCACGATATGTCAGTTGTTTGTTTGGGTAGTGTTCTGGATATAAGCAGTTGTGGAACAATGGTAAAACCAGAAATAAAACGCTTATCATCCTATGTGAGTTGATGAAACAAAGTTAAAAATTATGATATTAGGTGGTTTATTCAATTTGTTGAATGTTTATTTTAGTTTAGTGAAATTAACAGCAGATCTACGGAGTATTTTGGTACAATATTTTTAGTGATCGTGAGGGACTCCAGTAAAGAACGGTAGAACATTTGAAAATAAGATTTTTGTGCCCAACCACAGAAGCTAGATGCGTCTGTCCAAAATATTAGCACATTTATAATGGTTAGGTATTATGTCAGGGATACTCGCAACGCATCTAGATGCGTCCTGTGTGCGTATTTATCACCTTGGACGTGCCTTTGTATTGTCCACTGCAACCACAGACGTGTCCCTGATGTTATCGTACGCATCCATATTTTCAACATTTCCTGTCCGCTTCCGGTAAAAAGTACATGTAACATTGTTTACAAAATGGCAATCGATAATTTCACCTGTTCCACAGGTAAACACCTGTGTATTTAACAGTTAAGTGTCTGATCATCAATTAAGAGTAATAAATGGATTATGAATTAATAAATTAATTTTATTTGAGGAATGTCACTGCCATGAGCTTGGCTTGTGACCAAGGCTGACAACGGTAAATTCCCTTCAGCAGTTCAATCTGCGACGTTAGCCACTAGCCAAATGATTTATCTATTCTAATTGAATGCAAGACGTATATAAACGCCAAACTACAAAGTAGAACCGAAATGACAAATGGCCAATACTGTTCACCGTGCGGACATTGGGAACCAGTTTATAATCTCGCTGTCAACCAGATCCTATTACCAGAAAGATCGAACTACGCTACTATATGTCTAAATATGGACATTTTTATCGTTTACTCAATACTTAAAACAGCTTTTTTAGGTGTCCCTTATTGCTTAATATAATAATTAGAATATATTACACCAAACTCAATATATAGGCATTGAGATGGCTGAAGATGAAGTCTTTTTACATGTTTTAGTGAAAATGAGACAGTGTCTTAAAGATTATGAAGAATAAATGATAAAACAAATTCGTGTAATTTTTTCATTTCAAATTTTTTCGGGCTAGTATGTTCTGACTAGTAACTTAGCATCTCACTAGCAAGAAGGACTAGTAGCCTAAAAAGTTTTTGGTGCAGACTGACAGTTCAAGAACATTAGATAATTTGAGTTCATAGGACTAATCTTTTCATCTGTTACATGCTAATATTTTGGACAGATGTGTCAAGCACCTATGCGTCCAACCTGTTTAAAATTAATTTTTACCAATTTTTTCCTGATAAAAGCGAAAAAAACGTTGACCCTGGATCAACTTTCAAAATGAAGAGCGGTAAGAGAGGCACGGTTTTCATTTGATTTTGTCTTCCATAACCAGGAATGATTTTTACCCATTTATATATATGATGGGGACTATAATTTATACCATGAAACACTGTCATACTTGATTTCGGTTGTTCGCTTGATGCACTTTGGGTTTTCTGTAGACATTTTTTTCTGCGTTTCAGCTACTTTCACTTTGCTTACATGTGTTTCCGGTAATCATAATCCGACTTTAGTCGGAAATGGCCGAGTGTATTATAAATTTAGAGTGTACAACCGGAGAAACCGATTCCGTTTTTAGCTCACCTGGCACTTTGTGAGCCATTGTCATCACTTTTCGTTCGTCGTCCGTACGTAAACTTTTCCTCTAAAACCACTGGGCCTACAAGACGAATTTCCAGTCAGTGCATGCCGTTTGCTTGAACCCGCGCGTGACAGGGGTCAACCGGCGCAATATTCATTCATGAAAAGGAACCGGACTATAGACCAAATGTGGCCTGAATCCTGCAAAAGTGACAAAAATGATCACGGCAAGTCAAGCTCTCAAAAGCCTCCAATACACTTGACTGCTAAGATTAGTTGTTGGACTTTAAATGTAAATTTTGACGGTTTTTGCTGTTTTCGGCCAATATCTTGAAGCCTGTGACAAATAGAGAGAAACTGTAAAAGCAAAACTGAACAGCTAGTTGAGTTCTACAATGTTTCAAATACATTGGTTGGTTAGTCCTGCCATGAGTTATTGTGCACCAAGGCCAAGGTGAGCGATACACGTTCTTTGAGAGCCTCTCAGTTTCATACATAATATTCTAAACCGAAGTTCGAATGTAAAAAAATGTCGGGGTGTTTATTTAAATCTATTGGTAGAATGATCACCATTAATTGACAAAATAAAGAAATAAATAAAATTTCTGTGTTCAACTTGTTCCATAGAAAAATATCAAGAATTGAGATTTCTTTTAAAATTGTATCCGCAATCCTGGCACTACGTTTGGTAAGGGGTCCATTTACATATGCCTATTTTCAGGGCACAGGGGCTCTACAACAATTCTAACAATTGATCTCCTAGTTTAATTTAAAATTGTGATACATTCTTTGAAACATCTCCTAACACCACAAGTAGAAAGCAAATAACAAAAGTAATGAGATGGAGATAAACTGTAGAAAAAGTGGGATGAAAGGTGTCAATTTCAACAGTAACTCAATGAAATTTTAATCAAAATCCTGGGAAACAAGATGGCGCTTACATATCTTTTTTTTCAGTGTGTCTTTCAGATAGACCTATCAATCAAACCATGTGCCACTGGAAAGTAGAAACCTTGCATCTGGACGATTTCAGGATTTTGCATGGTTTTCAGGGAGACTGACTCTTAATTTACGAATCTCGATATTGAAATTACGAAGGGAAAATAGACCCTTCTGATGCACTTTAGCCAGAACACGATAATAAAGGGCTTAATTCAAATCAAATCAAATCTTTATTTAATGCAAATGTAAATCTGGTAAAATATAATATATCAACTCTCCACACAGTCGTGCATAATGGATGAAACTACAAAATGCAATTTTATACGTGATATATATATATTAAAGAAAACATAAATACTATGGTTAAAACTGAAAAGTATGTCAGTAAGAAAAGTAAATACCAGCTAATAAAATTCCATATTTACAGCTAAAATTTCTGCATCCGAAATATAGGACTGAAGTGAGATAGACATAAGTCAAACAAATGGTCATTGCCTGATTTAAATTAAATTTAAGCATACTTGCAGGACAGTATTGGTTCGAGTCATCATTTCACGTATTTATAAAATTTGTTAATTGATTTAATGTCAACTTTTGATGAAATTCGTTTGGTAACTGATACCAGAGTTTGCAACTGTATATCTGAAAGAAATACCGTATCCAACATTCCCTACAGACAAGACTTCATCTATGTTTATTGGAATAAAAGGACACAGGATCAGTACCACTGAGACACCATTCCAAAAAGTGAAATAAATTCGTGACATCTAAAGGAACTGAATATCTAGTATAAAAATCATATCAATACAGGACTAGACGTCTATCATTATTGATTGTAAAACTTTCTATCGTTAAAGTACTTCATCAGAGAGGTTGTACGACGGTTTTTTTATTAACTGGAGTTTCCATAATTAAATTTTCAGCCATTTTCTTACCCTCCCCACAAAAATATCAAACTAGTGGACAATAATTAAAGGAAATATAAACACAATAAAGATAAAATCATGGAAGGACGTGATTTGTTGGATATTTTAATATGAGATTGTCATACGATAGTAAAGGATAAAATTTACAGTCATTATTTAAGGTCAAAATCTATGCCTTTCAGGTTAAATGATAGCCAATTTCTAAAAATACATTTTTAATTGTCCAGAAGCTTTCGTACAAATATAAAACATTTAAATCAAAGTCTGTCGTAACATACACTACTGTTTGATTTGCTTTCATCGGGTTTTTATTTTTGTATTGCCTCTTTTATATCGTGAGATGCACATAATAGTTTTTTTTTCGTTTTTTGATTATCCTTTAACTGCGGTTTTCTTTTAATTCTATCTCTAACACTTACACTAACCATAGCCTTAGCTGTTGCCCTCATCCTAACCCTCACAATAACCATTACCCTTGCTCCAACCCGAAGCCAAACTCTAACCCTAACCATAACATTTACCCTAATCCTAGCTCTAACCATAGCCCTTTACCCTAACCCTATCCATAACACTAACTCAACAATAACCCTAGCTCTAGCCTTAACACTAACCCAACTCTAACCCTAACCGTAACTATAACACCAACTCTAATCTTAGAGCTAACTCTTACCCCTAACTAAAACCTTAGTTCTATCCTATCCTAACCTAACCTAATCAATAGCTCTAACAATAACTCTAACCCTACCTCAAGCCCAAATCTAACCCTTACCCTTGCCCTAGCCCTAGCTAAGTTTTATCCCAACCCTAACACTCACCCTTACCCTAGCCCTAATACTAGCCCAACACTTACCGTAGATCGTATCCCTAACCCCAGTTAAAGCCCAACCAAAAACTTATTCTAAACCCAACCCTAACCCTAGCTCTAACACAAACCTTGCCCCAAGTCCAACTCTAAGCATAGATCTAGCTCTAACCCTAACCCTAACCTAACGCTAACACTACCCTTATCCTATCTGTAACTATATCCCTAGCCCTTACTCTTATCCTAACCCTAGCTATAACCCTAAAACCAAACCCTACCTCTAGCCCCACTTTAACCCTTAGTCTTACTTTAACTATAACCCTATCCGTAATACATACGCTTAACCTAATCCTACCTCTAACTCTTAACTCAACCCTAGCTCTAGTCCAATCCTAACCCTTATCATAAATCAAGGTCTTATCGTAACCGTAACCCTAGTTATAGCTCTTACCCTAACCCTTACCTAAACCTTACCCTAACTATAACTCTAACCCTAACAACAACTCTCGTCATAACCCTAACCCTAGCTCTAGATTTAGGTAAACCCTTCCCTTAAACCTAAAGCTAGGTCGTACTATATCCATAACTCTTACTAAAAGCCAAATTCTAATCTAAACAATAACCCTAAGATTAACCCTAATCGTACTTCTAACACTAACCCTACCGCTAGTTCTAGTACAAGCCTAACCCTTAACAAAAAGCCAATCCGTTACCCTACCGTACCTACCCACATAACCCTAGCTCTTACCCTCACCCTGACTTTAACCAATACACTAATCCTAATCCTAGCCTTAACCCTTACAGAAATTCTAATCCTAACCCTTATTCTAACCTTAGCCCTAGCCTTAGCTGTAGCCTAGCCATATCGCTAACCCTAAATCCTAGCTTTAGTTTAACCCAAAACTTAACCCTGACCCTAGGTTTAACCCTTACATTAGGTGTAACCGTGACCCTTGCCCTTACCTCAGTCCTAGCTCTAACCCAAACCCTAAGCCTAGCTCTAACCCAAACTCTAATCCTAACCCTAACCCTTATCATAACCCTACTTTTAACCCATATCGTAACCCCAATGCCCTTCCTAGCTTTATTCTAGCCCTAATCCTAGCTTTAACCCTATCCAAAACCAAAGCTCTTACCTTAATCCTAGCTCAACCCCTATACAAAGGCGTACTAAGCTGTACTAAGTTTCTTTTTTTTCATTCTGTGCGTATTCTGTCTCTTCATGTAATACACAAAGACAATCCCATGAAATCATTTTAATTACCTTGTAGTCTTCCTATCAATGAATATTTGTTCCTTATAATACTTGTTCACCAGGAAACTTTATTATAAACAAATTCATAATATTTCTTCACAGAGGAACAAATATTATATGAGCTTTATTTCCGTCAGAAATAAATATCATGATAATTGTTCCGTTGGAACAAAATATTCTGTAATACTTTTTCCATCCGGAACCAATATTTTACAGGAACTTTTGTCACATGACATTCCTCCTGTTTTGAGATTCATAAGTCTTTTCTGGTCTCATATGATCTTAAAATCGTCTCTAATGGCCTTTACCCTATATCTGGATTTCATCTCCTTCACGGTATCGAAATTGATATAGGTGAGATTTAGGGTACTGGTAATGATTCTCATTTTACGTAATGTCAGACATGCATCCAGCTGGGACCACGTTGGTTATTCTGGGTTATTCGAGGAATTCATCTTATATTGCAATCTGATTTCTACCATATCATTACAGACTATTCCTGTATATGGTCGCTGGTCACCATGTCTAAGTCGTTGGCGCAGTTGGTGGCGTATTTGATCTGCGCTTTTTTTAGATCCCTGTCCAAATTTACCACAGAAAGTATTAAACATAAGAGGTCAAGTAGTATGCCTTCCTTATCGTAATAACTAATAACGTCTCCATATTTGTCCTCTTTTTCTCTCATGCCATTTGGTCGAAGTAGTCAAGTAGTATGCCTTCCTTATCGTAATAACTCCTAACGTATCCATATTTGTCCTCTTTTTCTCTCATGCCATTTGGTCAACCATTTGCTTCTTGCTTCATTTGTAGAATCGTATTCACTTACTTGGTAAACATGTACTCGTCTTTTTTTGATGATCTGGTCGTATCGATCCGTCCTTTTAAAATATTAGACTTTGTATAATTTTTTTTGCAGCTCATAACCTGTCTGCATCGCTTTCTTGGCTTCGTCGGCAACCCAAATTCCAGTAAGCGCCTTCTCGCCGTCGTTGTGTACGCAAGGCGTCTGCTGACATAGTTTGGCACACGTTCTGCATGACGACCGGTGATGATTTCCGCGTGTCCTGGTATGGTTTTACCGGTCTGTTGATTAACGTGTATAGTGGCGTGACACCTGCATACGATATGTCCTGTCTTTTAGGTACAGTTTGAATGCCCCGGAAAAGAACGATTTTTTTCAGGAACTATCGCAGTTGATCGTTTTTGCGTTCCCAATTCCGACGTTGATGTATCATAGACTATTAAGGTTCAGTTTCTGATCGAATGTACCTTGATGTAAATATCCCATGGTGATGTCTTTCACGCTTAACGCTGGTGATGCTATTAACTATGAATAAAATCGTGTCAAACTTTCCCGTCCAATTCGCAAAAATAATATTCTTTTCACTGCTTTGGTTTTTGTTGAATTTGTCAAATTTATGAGGACCTATTTGAGTTTCTGGCGTATTGAGTAGATGCCATGAGTCTCCAACAGGTATTTTAACCAAAGCATGGCTTTCGTCGAATGCTTTTTCTTCCGGCTGGCATCCTTGATCTAGTATGATGCCGATGGATTCAGGTTTCAAAGTCAAAGTACGACATGCTAAGTTACAAGCAAAGGATTACTGAGACGAATCGATTCCATTGCTACAGTTTATGCCATTTCCAGGAATATCTGTCTGAACAGCCATCACGATATTCTCAAAATGTCTAATCGAAAAAAGATCAGATGCTGTCGTTGAAAATCGAAGGTGTGCCAGCTACTGGTTTGGTATCATAGTAAGAAATGTATTCTGTCTTCGGGTTACATGGCGTCTGGATTGTAATATTTTATGTCGGGAAGATTGTTCATGACGGCGCACTGTCTTTCCCTCCGCTTAAAATGTTGAAATATCCTACTTCATCTCCTCTAATCCCAGCATCTTCGGAAATGTCGACAACGGTTCGGGGGAAAATGAAGCCTTTAAATCTTAATTTTCTTGGCTTTCATATTTTTGCAATGATCTTTGAATTCATTCCGTTCTGACGAGATATCCGAGTATTGGCATCGAATTGTACCCAATGATATAATGACGAAGGTGTCTCCCTAAGTCTCTCCATGAATCAACCAAAAAAATCATCCATTCCCATGATCTTGTGAATATTCGTTCGTTTCTTAACCACAGTTCGAAGAAATACTATCTTCTGTAACGTCTTTGTCCATAAAACAAACTTTGGGGACTACGCACTTCATAGATCTGCATCGAGTGTAGTTTCCGTATAGTCTATTTTCTATCCGTCTTGCCATTGAACAATGTCGACTTTGTTACGTTCGAAATCGAGAAATATATAAGTTTGCTGTCTGGTGCGCTGTTTCTTACGCATTTTCACGTTTGTTTTATGCTTTATTTGCATTGTTGGCCAAAATCTAAAGAAAGTTCAGGGGAAACCCTTAACATTTTAGCCACTAATGTTTTAGAATGATGACAACAACCACTGGAAATTTTTGTTTTAATTAACAACTGCCTTTTGAATAGAATGTGCTCCTGCCGAATATTATTTTTTAAATGAATTAAGGAAAAACGACCCTGACCATATCTGGCTTAAATTGATCCAGTTATTTTACAGATTCTTCGATGACGATTGAAAACGATCGGAATGACAGAAAGTTATGATAAAACTTCACGACAGCAAAGGTTGTCTTATTTTATTACTTAGGATTGGTCTACCCTCCCTCGTTTATTCAAAATACATTTAAAACATGTAAGGATGTATGCAAAATATTATTTTACATAAAGGATATTTCAGTACTTGTAATATTTTATAACCAATTACATTTATAAGAGATTGAATGTGATCTGTAATCAAGCAATATAATGATAACTTTTTACAGGAAGGAAATAAGATGCAATCATGGTTATTTTGGTTCCAATATAACGTAGGTGTGACTCCTACGGTTTAAGTGTTGTTGTCTGTTAAGTTGTCAACCTTTGTATT
This sequence comes from Botula fusca, assembly GCA_028566455.1. Classification (NCBI taxonomy): domain Eukaryota; kingdom Metazoa; phylum Mollusca; class Bivalvia; order Mytilida; family Modiolidae; genus Botula; species Botula fusca. The sequence continues at coordinate 8,712 of JAOXYH010100759.1, forward strand.
AAACACCTACAGTTTCGGCGTATATTCAGCAAACCCATCCTTTTTAACTATTATTCTTATGTAATTTAATACATGTTTTCATTTGTTTAAAACTTTTTTTCAAACATTTAATAGATGTATCACAGTTTCTTATATACATTGTCTGAATTCTAATAAAATTCATTAAGATGCAGAAAATCATCATGTTATCACCAGTATTCCTGACTACATTAAACGACATTAATCGACATAATCGACCACAATTGTGTTTTGATGTAATTGTAATGTAATAGACTTGTAGATTACTTTCACATCTCCATGTAATTGTAACTTTATCAACTACATTTCAATATAAAGACATGCTGTCTCTAGGGATTGCTTTATGGGTAACATCGGTGTCGGTATTCGCATAAATTCTTGCACGTCTTGTAATACACCTCATTACGGGCCCGCTCTTTTTTGTACATTTTCACGTTTGTAATATGCTTTATTCGCATAATTGGCCAAAATCTAAAGAAAGCAACATTTCAGCCCCTTATGTTTTAGAAGGATGACAACAACCATTGGAATTTTTTGTTTCAATTAACAACTGCCTTTTGCATAGAATGTGCTCCTACCGGATATTATTTTTAAATTGAGATATGCAAAGACGACCCTGGCCATATCTGGCTTGAATTGATCCAGTTATTTTACAGATTTTTCGACGACGATTGAAAACGAACGGAATGACAGCAAGGTATGATAAACTTCACGACAGCAATGGGTGTCTTATTTTATTACTTAGGATTGGTCTATCCTCCCTCGTTTATTCAAAATACATTTAAAACATGTAAGGGTGTATGCCAAATATTATTTTTGCATAAAGGATATTTCAGTAATTGTAATATTTTATAACAATTACATTTATAAGAGATTGAATGTGATCTGTAATCAAGCAATATAATCATAACTTTTTACAGGGAGGAAATAATTAAGATGCAATCATGATTATTTTGGTTCCAATATAACGTAGGTGTGAATCCTACGGTTTAAGTATTGTTGTCTGTTAAGTTGTCAACCTTTTTATTAAACACCTACACTTTCTGTATATTCAGCAAACCCATCCTTTTTTACTACTATTTTTATGCTCTTTAATACATGTGTTCATTTGTATAAAACTTTCTTTAAACATTTATTAGATGTGTTAAATTTTCTTTTATACATTGACTGAATTCTAATAAAATTCATTAAGATGCAAAAAATCATCATGTTATCACCAGTATTCCTGACTTTATTACACGACATTAACCGACATAATCGACCACAATTGTGTTTTGATGTAATTGTATATGTAATGTAATAGACTTGTAGAATACTTTTACATCTCCATGTAATTGTAAATTTATCAACTACATTCAATATATAGATATGCTGTCTCTTGGGGCTGCTTTATGGGTAACATCGGTGTCCGTAGTACACGTCATCATGGTCCGCTCTTAAGCATTTTCACGTTTGTAATATGCCTTATTTGCATAATTGGCCAAAATCTAAAGAAAGTTCAGCAGAAACCAACAACATTTCAGCCACTAATGTTTTAGAATGATGACAACAACCACTGGAAATTTTTGTTTCAATTAACAACTACCTTTTGAATAGAATGTGCTACTACCGGATATTATTTTTAAATTAAACTCAGATATGCAAAGACGATCCTGGCCATGTCTGGCTTGAATTGATCCAGTTATTTCACAGATTTTTCGATGACGATTGAAAACGAACGGAATGACAGCAAGTTATGATAAACTTCACAAGAGCAATGGTTGTCTTAATTTATTACTTAGGATTGGTCTATCTTCCCTCGTTTATTCAAAATACATTTAAAACATGTAAGGATGTATGCAA